>CM069899.1:2217362-2230526 GCA_036034705.1 Thielaviopsis punctulata | reverse complement strand
TAGATGTGTATAAGAGAATCCTCTAGCGCAGCAAACGCCTCACCTTTCCTATACATACTACCGAGTCTCCATTCGTCTTCGTCAAGTTCAAGGTCGGTTTTTGGTTTCGCTTACTTAAAGTCATCGTTCTGGTATGCCCGTGTCAAAGGATTAAAGGCAAGAAAGTATTTTTATGAAGCTCTTTGGTGATCATAGCTTTGTACATACCAGTATGTACATACATACATAGTATGTACGTATATTTATGTACCAGTATATGTAACAAGAAAAAGAATAGCAGGCAGAAAAAGAATTTTGCTAAATGCATGCTAAATGGAAATCTCAAACACCCACCCCTCCCCCTTCTATGCTGGCTCTTCTGTATAGACTTGAGCTCGAACTTTGGAGGAGAGGGTCATCCCATTTGCGATTAAACAACACAGTGCACATACTTTATACTTCTACTTGTAGAGTTTTTCTCATGAGACAAGGGAGCTTGAGCGAATGGAAAGGTTTTTATTTGTGCTAAGTATAGACAGTACGTACATGCATGTACATAAGTATGCATAAGAGCTACTCTCAGCCCGAGAAACACTGAAGCTGAAGCTGCGCTGTGACAATGACTTGATGCCCTCATGGAGGGTTGTCAGAGACAAATGATGAAAGTCAAAGGTAAAAGCAAAAGAGGTAATCCGCCAACAACAAAAAGCAACGAGAAGAATCAAAGAATCTAGTACGTCGCCGACCTGGCACTAGGAGCTTCCTAGGCTCGGCCATTTCTTTCTCATCTTGTCAAAGGAAATTCCAAAGGTGCAATGCCAAACTTTTGTTTAACCGTTTTGGGGTTCCTAGTGTTCTTATTTTTCCTCGATACACACCCCTCTTGTGGTCTTTTCCGGCTGAGACCTTTGACAAGTACAAGTACTCCGTATGTGCTTGTATGCAATACGCAGTATTTACAGGTATGTACTATGTACATATAACTAGTATGTACATTTTCCATGCTAGCTAGCTTAGACCAAGCTCTATTAATGTCTTTTTTTTTTTTTTTTTTTTTTTGTTTCTGTCCTGCTAGCGGAGCCCCCGCCTGACTTGGTTCTGATTGGCCTCAGCTTCAACTTTTCCTGCTTCCGTACTTGTAGCTCTGATTCCTGGATGTACATATATACATACATACGTACATACGTACATACAGATATGTATGTACTTATGCTGGGGACCTTGAGCCTTTCTTCTTGCCCTCTGCCCTCGTGCTTTCATCCGCGAATGCTACATTCTCTGGGTCTAGAAGAGCACCTTTTCTTCAGTTCGAGCATAAGAGCAACTAAGCCAAAGTAAAGTAATGGTACTTGGTGGCAAACTAAAAAAAAATAAAATAAAATAAAAAAGAATTAAAAAAAAACCTAATTAAAAGATTTAGACCCAAGTACTGTGTACATACTTGCGCTCGACTTCAACAAAATCCGTCGATTTAAAAATATTAAAGCAAAGACCAAAAAAGAACTCGCTTTAAAGCAAAAGCTTTCGTTCTCTCTGTGCTGCTACTTTGGGATATAATATCTTGTGTGCTGTAACCTTTCCTCGAGCTGCTTGTTTTCTTCTCTTTCTTCTTCTTCTTTCTCTTCTGCAATTCTCCCCTCACTCTTTTCCAAAAGCTTTGCTTCCATTGCTTCTCTTATTAAAGTCTTTTGCTATATCTTGTGTATAGGTTCAGTATCTTGTAGCTACTGCCTCTTGCATCTGCACCGCGCCTTCTTCTTCGTCCTCCTCTATACAAACAATACAAACCTTCCAAGAGCTCTCTCTATCTTATCAACCCAGTTCCTGCTCTTTCTCTGTCCATTTGACCAGTTTCTTTTGTGACCTCGAAGAATTTTTCTTTGCTTCTTTCGGCTATCTTGCACTTCTTATGGCCTGGCTTTGATTTGAATCTCATCCATCCGCATCGTCTTTATCATCGCCGTTGAATCGTTCTACTGCTTCATTCGCAATCTTTCTTACTGCATTCTTCTTCTCGACATATTGCCCTGGCTCTACCCATCGTTATCTTTACGCCCTGCCACCATCGCTATCGTCTTGGCTTCTTTTTTGTAGCTTCAGGCTGGTCTGGGCTTCAACAACAACAACATCACCACTTTGGCTGTACCCTCCCATATTGTTATTTATAACAACCGTCACAATGCCGCCGCGTGCGCCGTTGACGTCGACATTCCCGGCAACTGAGCCGACAAATGAAATCATTTGCCCTCTTTCTAACCAAGATGGTTCTCAGTGCCGCAAGCGCTGCGTCGGTGTAAGCTTTACCTTTCTGCATCTAGCCTCTTTTCTGCATCTCGTTTCTTTTCTCCTTTGTTCATTGTGTCGCGACAGCCGTGTTGGTCGTGTTACGACGTCTGTTTTTCCTGGAATCTTTTTGCTAGTGAAAGACCCATGACGTCTTTGTGCTAGCACTCTTCTTTCTTTTCTTAAAATCTTCGCAAGACACAACAGCTTGTCAACCGACCCGCTTAAGTCCTGCAGGCGACGTCATGCAACGCAACTATATATATATATTTTTTTCTTTTCCAGAAAAAAACTTGATATCGTGTCACAAATCACATATCATGCAGCAGCGCTAACCGTCTAATCCAACAGGAAAAACGCTACCGCTCTATGCAGGAGCACATCCGTAGAGCCCACCCCGATCACTACATTCCCAAACTGCCGGCTACCGAAACCAGTTTCAACATGATGGTCAACAAGCGCCCGGAACCGCCTACCTCTGCGCCCACTTCGTACCCGGCGCCGCCATCCCACCCCACCTATGGCAAGTTGATTTGGTAGCTTTTCTATAGAGCCTCATTCTAACCAGTCCCTTAGATTCTCCCATTTACCCACATGTTCATGCTGCCAGCGCTCTAGCTGGCTTGCACAGAGTTGATCAGGATTGGGACAATGAAAGCGTTCGCTCCATGCCTACAAACTTTGGCCCTCCTATCACAGAGTCCAACAACTGGAAGGACTTGGAGCTTCCTCCCATTACCAGTCATGCTAACAAGCCGGCCGAGCTGCCGAACCCCAGAGCGCTGCTTCCATCAAGCATCATCGATAGCTCACCCCCCGGCCGGTCATCGACCTTGCCGCCGTTCATGACTCCCATGAGCACACAAAAGCCTCGCAACTCTTACGCGAGACATCGCCATCAAAAGTCGCGGAACGGGGCAATTGATTCTATCAAGAAGCTGCAATATGAAGATAACCGCGTCCGCAAGGCATACAGCGCTGAGCCTTCGGGTGCTGATGCCAGCAAGCGTTGGGATGAGCTTATCACTGCTGCCGGTCACGCTGCTGACATGGACTCGGCTTCTGTAAGCGCATCTTACATTTCGCCCAAGTCTGATTATTCTACTTCATCGACACCCGCTAAGACTAAGACTTATTTGTCGCAGGCCCCGCAATCGCCCGTGTCGATTCCGCGCGCATCACTTCCTCCCACATCGGCCGGTCCGTTCCAGCGCCAGCCGCAGCCTCACCCCCACTCTCATTCGCAAGCCCAGTCGCAGATACACCACTATCAGGCGTCCCCGCTGCAGCAGGCTCTTACTCCGCCAGCCACGTATGCCCAGGACGGTGCCGACTTGCTACAGTCTGTTGAGAGTGGCGACTCGACCGGCTCGCCGTCGTACTCAACGCAAAACATTCAAATCTACTGTGGTGCCTGTCACAAGACGAGTCTTCTCCGCCAGTCTTATGCTTGCACCGAGTGCATTAGCGGATTCTGCGCGCCGTGTGTGCAAATCATGGTTGGTGACCAAGGCTCTAAACGGTCTTGTCCCAAGTGCTCGACGGTGGGTGGGCGGTTCAAGCCGTTCCAGTTGGAGATTCGGTGAATCTAGCCGTTTTATTTTTTTCTTCTTCTCCTTCTTTTCTGATCTTTGTTTGCTTTTGATCGTTCTTTTCTTCATTCTCTCGGTTTGATTTCTTTCCAATTTCTGCCTACTAGACTTTCATTGTTGATTTGCATATTGCGCTCTCCTTTGATGTCATTCGTGGCTCTCTTTATGACTTGGGTGGCCTTTTCGCATACTCCTTTTTTTTGTTTTTTTTTTTTAATTTTTTTTCGACATTTGTTTGGACACTCCATGTTTATTACGGATTTTTATGATTTTTTATGTCGATTCTTTTCTATTTTCGCAGCTTCACAGCTTCACAGCTTTTCAGTTTTGTATATTTACAAGACTTTTGCTTGGCTGGACACTATCTCTGTGTGCTTGGAGCATTAGCAACATCACATAACCACTGAGATTGGAGGCTTGGCGATTAAGCACACGTGCCTGTGAATAACAGGCTTGGCTAAACAGCGCCCTTGGCTCGTACTTCTCGAGAGTCTATCACACTTTTTTCCTCGATCTTATTTCTTCTTTCCGGGCTCTTGTTAGAGCCAGTCATATCAAAGCGGACATATCCCCCCATCATGTTTCATCAACGATCCGAAGCTTTCGCTCGATGAGGTTGGCAGGTTCCCAGAAAAAAAAAACGCCATGAGTTGGACGGCCTCTTTGGTTTTTGCAAGTTGCCTCATCTATTGGTGACGGCACTCGGCAAACCCAAATATGCTACTGCTCTTGACCATTTCCCTTTTGCGCATACGGATTTTCCTTGTTTGTTTTATTCCCGTCATTATGCCCAATGGCTTTTTTTTTCTCAGTATATAGACAGCTGCTCTTTTTTATGTATTATTGTTTTGTATTTGCAGTCATTTAGTGGTTGTGATCTCCTGTATATGAATTTGTCACTCCTTGTATCGTATCGAATTGCAATTATCCATTATTATCTTTGGCGGGCTACATAGACCAAACAGAGCTTGATGCATGTATATCCATTGTATTGGAATGATGATGTCACTTTGGAAGAGTTGATGCAAGCGTTAAGACACGTGTTAAAGGCCGCACCGGCAATCTCTTTCTCTCAGACATGATGTGTACATGTTGGCGTATATACCGAGAACAAAATGTATCAGGATAAGTGCAAGCTATGAAATAAGTACACGCACAGCTAAGCTGAACGCCCAACCCCACAAGCTATCGGCAAATGGAGCTTCGAAGCAAGACAATGCCCAGTACGAATGTGGAAATCTATTCAGCTAGCTAGCCGTAGTAGTACTTCCTAATAGATACAGGAATGGAAAGAGATGCCACAAAAAAACTAAAAATAGCAAAGTTATGTAGTTGTTGATAGCTTATTCGGTGTCAATGCCTATACAAAGGAACGGGAAATCTTCACGGCCGCTGAGCTGAACTTACTAACAGCCCGTTACAGCTTTTTCTCCACATTTATTTGCGGGAAAGGCCGTTCGTTGCTGTTGTACCTGCTTTTTTTTTTTTTTTCCTTCATTCATTGGAGAACATAAAAAAACAAAAAAATAAATCATCGGTTTTCCTCTTATGAACTAGCCGGAGTACATAGTTGGTACTATGCACACGCCCAAGAGACTTGCAATGACAAATACCTAGACAAGCAACTAGGCTCACTCAATGCCGGGGGAGGTTTTGATCATGTTATCTTCTTTTTCAGTCTTGCTGGTCTATCTAGCCTGCTCTCCCTCTCGCCAAATCGCCCAAGACATCAATGGGAGGAAAGCTTTATCTCAAATGGTCTAAAGCTACCAACTCAGGCGAGCTATGCCCTATTACATACCACTCATTACCAATTAGAAAAGACAGATACCCAGGCATGGCCCTCCTATCAACTGCAACACCAACGGGCTCTGATCGCCATCAACTCCAAACATAAACTCACCATTATTCAAGATATTTTAGAGTAGGAGAAAAGTCGAGTCGCAAACTTGTTGAAATTGGCAAGTCGGTTATACATTAGATTATATCAGCCTCGTTTCTGTTTTTGGTTATGCTGACTTCGGCACAGTATTGCGTGTACATGTTTCAACAAGCCGCTAAGCTGCCGCGAGTTGGACTATGTACTATGTACGTATGTATGCAGTCCATAGCATAAGAAGCAAGTAGCGAGTACCCCACCCCACACCCTTCCCCTCCCCTCCCCTCCCATTTATAGAGCCTAGACCAACCACTCACCGCCCATCAAAACCATATCAAACTCAACAAAAAGAAAAACAGGTAGGACTATCGCACCTCAGCCACTTGCGTCATCACCGTCTCCGCACTTTCTCCTTTGCTTCTTGTATCAAGATATCGCGCACCTGGGCACGCACATTGCGACTTCCGCCCAGCTTGGGCCCTTTGAGAACCTCATCATCGCGCTTTGCGCCCGGTCGATTTGCAGGCTGTGCGGCGGGCCGCGCCATGCGTCTCCGACGCACGCGCTGCGACATTGCATCGATAAAGTCCCGGCGGAATTTCTCCGCCACGCGGTCATCGGCTGCGAGGTCGCCAATATCCTCGTTCTCAGCTTGCTTCGGCACGTCATACACCTCGACTACCAAGAGAGTTAGCTTCTTCTTAAACTTTGGACAGGTGTGTCTGGGCAACGGGCAAAGGGGCAAGGCAAGGCAGGGTTGAAGTACAAGAGGAAGAATGGAAGAGACAAAAAAAGAAAAGAAAAAGAAAAGAAAAACTCACGTCTGTTTTCGTGCAAAAAGCTCTCGACAACTTGGTCGCGCTTAAGGTCTTGGCTGCCACGTCTGTCGCGGCGCTTGCGCTTATTCGACAACTCTGAGCCGGCGGAATCATACAGATCTTGACCACGGCGCGCGCGCTCAATCATGTCGAGGTTCTTCATGCGCGCCTCGTCGCCCAGATCGACTTCCAGCAGCTTGCCCGACTGGGTGAGTTTCTGACCCTCGAGGACAGGCGCGTGGAATGCAGGAGGTGGCGGAACCGTAGTTGCAGTAGCATTACCGAGCGAGATGCTGGATGCAGATGGGTTGCGGGCGTGGGATGTGGTGGATTCCGAGGTCGACGGATGACGCTTAGATAACCGCGATTCTACGTATTGTTCCCTGGCTTATTAGTCGCTGGTCTGAAAAGGGATGTTGAGGGACAGAAAGGCATAGTAAAGATAAGACAAAAAAAAAAACTCACATGTGCTGATTGACGAGAGCGCCCATGATGCCTGTCTGCGGAGCAAAGCGCTTGATTCTACCAGCAATAGTGGGAGGCGCATTCTCGTCCCCGTCTGGAGAAGGAACCAAGGCCATGGGCGGCGACAATTCAGCCTCTTGATCGGAGTGGTCCTCTTCGGGGCGCGGAACTTCCACACGAAAAGCCACGCCCATCACACGCTGGCGCTTTGCCTTGCGGACAGCTGGCGCAGCCTCGTCGTCATCGTCATCGAATATTGACGACGGTGCGTCGTAGGAATTTGCGGTTGTCGGTCTGCTAGGCCATGAAAGAATACTGCTGGCATTTGACGGTTGTTTTTGGTGTTTGGATTCGGGCGATGGACAATCAGTGGTTGTTGTTGCTGCTGTTGTTGCTGTCGCTGTTGAGTTCTGGACATGGAATATTGAGGACTGTGCGTCGTTGCTGTTGTCATCGGCAGTGGGGCGATTTCGTAGTTGTTTTCTGTTCTTCTTGGACTTGAAAACAACAGCTACTTCTTCAGCAGGTGGTGACAAAGGCGCAAGTCCTGACATTTTGGCGATTGAGAAAAAGCAAGAAGTATGTATATGTGCCGAGGAGATGAAAAAAAGAAAATAAAGGAACAAAAAAATAAAATGAAAATAAAATTCAGAAACAGGATCAGCCTGTACTAATAATCGATTTTGGGGGGGGGGGGGGGGAGGGAAACGTTTGGGGTAACACTAACACAGCAAAAAAAACGGCAAAGTGGGCCCTGAGACCGCCAAGAGAATCCAAACGGATGCCAATATGCAGCAAGCCGGTGGGCAGTCGCAAGGGTTTATGTACAATACACTAGGGTATGCTCGCCAAGGAAAAACAATCTGGTCAACACATTTTATTGCTGCAGCAAATTAGTATATACATGTACTTGTATGTGCATGCCTTACCATCACGAATTTCTTGTTTCTGCTTCTTTGCCCTACTTTGCTTGTCGGATAGGCGCTTCTACAAAATGTCGGAACGGGTTCGTATTTATGCCACCCTTTCTCTATCTTGCTGCTTGACCACAGAATCACTGATACCAAAACAACCTATTGATACAGATTTATTACCTAGTACATGGTGGCGCGGTTCAAGGTGGGTAATCAATCATGATCAAAACCATGAGTGACAGTCATTGACTGACAGATTTGATAGGCGTGGGGTTTAGGTAACGGAACCCTTCATCTAGTATCTACGTGCTCTGGAGCGAAAGTCACGGATATACGTACATACATACATATGTACATGTATACATAAACATACAAGTATTAACCCCATTGCCCTCAGATACTTTACTGCAAAAAGAGCTGTTGAATATGGCCTGAGCGGCTGGGTCCGCAACACAGACGATAACAAGGTTTGTAGTCCTATAAAATTCCGCTCAGATATGTACATCTTCATGATATGCTCAACAAGTTGATCAATTCTTTTATTGCAAAATAAAGGTCGAAGGCGAAGCGCAGGGAACTCCCGAGGCCCTGGCCAAGTTCAAAAAGGCCATTGATGACGGCCCGCGTCACGCACACGTAGTCAAGCTCGATGTTGAGCCTCGCACTGTTGTCGAGGGCGAGGCCCGGTTCGAGATCCGGCGCAAGTAGCTTGCCTGTTTGAGTGTTTGCTTCAAGTAACGCATTCTTTGATTAATAAAATAGCAAGATATGGATAATGTCGTCAAAGCCAAGGGCACCAAGCAAACAACTTCCGGCCCCGTCTTTCACCAGCAGAGAGGATGCAACCGATTAAACAAAAATACAGCATATACATACATACACGTAAATGTACAGAATTAGATGATTAGGTTTGAGCAAGAACAAATGCAAGAAATTCCCACTGCCTTTTTTTTTTTTTTTTTGCACTCTTTACCAATTTGTTGTTTACACCTGCGCCGCTTCCGCCAGTAGCCGTGTCACTGTTACGATCTGATAACCCCTCCTCCGCAACTCCGGCAACACTACTGCCAACATTGGCGCCGTCCACGGCCGCCGGTCGTGGCAGATAATGATGCCGCCGGGCCGCGCCAGGCTGAGGATGTGCCGCGCATTCAACCACGCATGCGGAATCTGCGGGTCGTGCGGGTAGATCCCGCCCAGCACCACGCGATGGTTGATTGTGCTCATGATCTTGAGCATGCGCTCGCTGAAGAAGCCAGATCCCGGCCGGAAATAGTTGAACGGCGGCAGCTCCGTCGCTTCTGCCGCGTACGCCGCTTCGATCTTGGCGTGCACCTGCATCACCTGGTCCACCAGCACGTCGTCCGGCAGCGACCGCGACGGCTCGTCTTGCATCGCGTGATTGCCCAGCTCGTGGCCCGCGCGGACGAGCTCCCGCAGGCGCATGTCGGCGCGCGCGCCGCCGTCATCCTCGACCTGGCCGCCAATCACAAAGAACGTGGCGTGGGCGCCATTGTCGGCCAGAATGGCGGCGATTTCGCGGGTGTATGGCGACGGCGCATCGTCTAGCGTCAGGGCAATCATCTTGGCTGTCGTCGGCACTTCAAACAGTACATTGGGCCACTTGCGCGAAAAGTGCCGGATCAGCAGCGCCGGCGGCTTGTAGATTATGTACGGCGGGAGCACGAGGAAGGCGCACAGCGCAAGAAGGAGGAACAGGGTCGACATTCGGTTGCGGCGGGCGCGGCGCCGCAGTTTAGACGGAAGTCGGAGGAGACGCAGGTAAAACATACCCCAGGGCAGTCGTTGACGAGGGGGTTGTCGAGAAACAAGAGTTATTCGAGAATGATAGAGTGGAATAGGAAAAATGGACGGAGCGGCACTCAGAGCTTTAATTTCAAGATAAAGCCAGCCAGAGGTGTAGTTGGTCAAGCTCGTATAAACGACGTGTGGGGGGAACCGGTGCTGGACTATCCCGACAACTAAGAAAACAACGGTGCGATGACAACCGCAGGTTATAGAAGAAGAAAAACACCAGAATTTCTAGCAAAAAGAAAACGTCGATTCACAGCGGAATCAGTGACCGAAAAGGTCCATCAACGACAACCGTGATGCACAAACTGAAAGAAAGGAAAACAAACAAGCCTTGGAGGCGAAAAGAAAAGGGGGGGGGGGGGGGGGGCAACAAAAAAGCCCACACCGAAGTAGAAGTTAGCGGTTCCCGAATTCAACGGGTGTGATCAAGCCCCCGAGAAAGGCAGCGAAACCGCGTTTAGGGATCGTTACACCGCGATAACAAGATAAGGCGGGTGAATTACGGCTGATTACGCCAAGAGAACAAGGTTTTTGACCCCCTCCAGGGTTTGAGCCGCCAATGGTATGGTCTAGGGTTTGGCCATGTTTGGGAGGAATATAATGCTGAAACTTTAAGAAAGCTTGGTGGACATGGATTTGTGAAGGTTTAATGCAAGTGATGGGCTCAAAGGCGGTGATCTGGTTCATTATGCGCATAAAGAAATGATCGACCCAACGAGCTGATTTTCTTTCAGGCTTAGTAATGCAAAATCGCATAACGTATGAAGAAAACGCATTCTGCTTATGAAACGCATATCTCAAGATATCAACACATAAAAGATGGAATTCTGAATTTTCAAGGTCTGAGCTCAATTTTTTGAGTGCGGTTATCTTTTCATTTACCTGTCGCTTAACCTCAAGATCTCTGAGCAAGTCGTCCAAAGTGCCAGCCCTTTTAAACGCTCGGGTAACTGTCCTAAATACAAGAACAAAGTCAGTAAAATGGGGGCATATATGTATTTACGATAGCAAGAAACCAAAATGGCATTTGTAACCGCATTTAGTAGAGTGGAAACAGTGTTTGATTCTGTGAGAATGACAATCGCAACGTTAGGAATAGTAGCTGCTACTGCTGCCAGGCCATTCAAAGACAGACTGATTGGGATAAGCTATATTACGACAAGCCATACATTACAATACCGAAAGTGATTTTTTTTTTTTTTAGCTCTATGTACTTTTGGCCAAGTCATAAATAACCACTGGTTTCCAGCTGGCGTAGTACGGGTACAGAATATAGCATTTCTGTATTCGGTATGGCAGTTGGACTGTGGCGTGGTGATATTGTGTTAAGTCTCCGATTTAGTTTATAAATGATACCAAGCCGATCTGCACATGTACCGTAGAATATCAGCCGAAGTTGTGTGAAACATTTGTGATATATATCTAATCTACATGTATACATATATATTGGTATACGTTATTAAAGTCACAAAGAAACGCGTAGTACATATGTAACAAGCAGTAGAAAACGCGTTTATATTCCCACAATTGAACGAGTGGGGGTTCAAAGCGAACAAACAAACCCAAGCAAGCCCATGTTATCCCCGCTTTATGAGCAAAAAAGATAGGTAAAGAAACACGCAAAGAGGAGAGTTAAGCTATAAACAAGGCGACATGCTGCATAAACCCCAAGAAAAGAGGTAGAACTTGAGCGATTTTTTTTCTCGTGGGATCTATTTATTGTATATGTACTTGTAGTAGTACATACATGTACTTTTACTTGCTTGGTGGAATTGACGAAAAGGAATAGCGGAAAGCTTGACCGACAAATATGAACGGACATTCTGTTCTGTTTGGCGGGGAGGATAAAGGGCACATGACTTCTTTGGCAAACCCACTATGCCGTCATCACCGCAAGAGAAGGGGATATACATGTGTACAAGTACATACATACTTGTACACCACACAAGGAAGTCAATTATGGCTACTGCTTAACATTGGGCGGGCTTGAAGGCCCGTTTTGGAGATGGATGCATGACTTTATTGGAGAAGTATGTTACTACTTGGGGATAATGCAGCAAAACTGGAGCCCGCTTGTGAAGTCGAACTGTCAAAAGGTGCCGGATTCGGGGTAAATGCCTTTTGGGCTACATCCAACGGCGGAACTACGTTTCCTCCCGGCGCACTTGAATGACGGGAAACTGTCCGGGTCGTTTTTTTTTTTTCTGATATCATCCTCAAAGATCACCTCACAAGTCTTTGAAATTCCCACTGAATTTGCCCTTGCTGTTGAATCCTGTGCCATCCAACGCGGGCAACCTAACGAAACCTAGAATGACATATCTGTATACATACGTACATAGTACATGACAAAAAAAAGGTCCTCCATCTGATGAATTCGCTTGAGCTGCATGTCAAATCCAGAAATACTACACTCCTTTTATAAAAAGAAGCAAAGAAAAAGATTCTTGCTCTTACAAAACAGTCCAACTACTGACGAAGCCCAGGATAAACAAGTCCCCCATGTTTCGATTTCAAAAGGTAAGTTGTCATATCTGCCAAGGCCGGCTGATATCCCTTTTTCTTGACTGGCTAGAAAGCTCGAAAAGGAAGAATAGCGCGGGGTCAAAGTTCAAACGCGTAACGCAAGTTTATCACGGCCAGGTTAGGTGAAGCGGAAGGAACAAAATGTATGCATGTAGCTGGTAACATAAAAGGTCTGGCTGCTGTATATGGCTTAGTGGGTTCTTTTGATCTTGTACATACATATGTACATACATGGCCAACATTGTGGCTAAGAAAAAAAAGAGAGGGTAGAAAGACGGCCGTTGGTATGTATGTGGCGATGGAAGACGTATTGTAGTGTATTGTACATATAGACCTGAAAAGAGAAGGAGGCCTGTGGATGGGTCTCTACAAAAGACTATCAATGGAGTTGAAACGAACACACAAACTTCTTTCTGGCTAAAACAAAAAGCCCACATTCCGGAATCGCTTTAGGTATATACTGATATGTATGGTACATAGTAGTATGTACATATATACTGGTATACTGAGCTCTTGTCCTTATCCGGTGCTCCGCTTATCGCTTATCAACCCACCAACCATTCTATTTGACATGTGAACAAAGAGGCCAAGTTATGCAAATTGCGTGGTTTTTCAATTGTCTCTTTGTCAGCACGGACGAGACAGCAGCTTGATGAGCTGGCCAATGACCTTTCAGGATTGGAAAATGTTTACTGTGTAAGCTGTTGGATTCAAAGATGGTTGAAAACGTCGGATTCACTTATTATGTAAGGCTATTTGTTGATTTTGTTCATTGACGTTGTTTTCTTGGAACAAAAAAGAATACGGCTCAAAATTAGCTTGAAGCGTCGTTGAAAAATAACGCTAAAGAAAAGAAAAACGCAATTCAAACAAAGACAAGCTTTTTTTTTTTT
>CM069899.1:2179161-2210026 GCA_036034705.1 Thielaviopsis punctulata | reverse complement strand
AAAAAAAAAAAAGTGGACTTGAATGCAGGTACAGAAAAATGCATGTCAGCACTTTACCGGCACACACGCCTTTATTATTTATTATTCTCATTCCAAGAAATATATAAGTATGTACATACATATGTAATAGATGAAGAATGGAGCTTCAAAATGCACTGAGCAACCCTTGCTATGAGCTTTATCTCGTTTTTCTCCTTAATACTTTTGCATGAAGTCTACGGTAATGGCATGTGGCGTGTGCTTTGTTTTG
Organism: Thielaviopsis punctulata; assembly: GCA_036034705.1. NCBI lineage: Eukaryota > Fungi > Ascomycota > Sordariomycetes > Microascales > Ceratocystidaceae > Thielaviopsis > Thielaviopsis punctulata. Next base: position 2,209,776 of record CM069899.1, on the reverse strand, counting down.
CTTCTCTCGGTTTCGTGACTTTGCGCATTCGATAGTTAGGCCCTGCACTTCTATCTCCCTTGCAAATTTCCACATTTGCCCATAACAAAACACAAGAGAACAAGAATCATTGAAGCTTTGGACACCTTATATCACAGGAAATAAAGAATGTCTTTCCCTGGTTTTTCCACGAGTACGAAACGGTATAATATCTCACTTGACGTCAAGTACGGTTGGCTCTATTGTACTCCGGGACAGGTGGAGAAACTTGAGGCCTTCTTCTTTGCTCAAAACGCATTTTTCACAATAACGCTTTTCGACCTTCCCCAACCAAAACAACTTGAACCTAGGTTCCCGAGTTTAAAACGAGCAGGGAACCTAAAACTCCGTCATCGCGTTTTTTTTTTTTCTTTTTCTGCTGTTTCTTCCGGCAACGCACCACCTCAAAACACTGTATCTCCCAACGCATGAGCTTTTAACATGGGCCTGGAGTCACAAACAGCAAAAAAGCAAAAAAAAAAAAAACACTTCTGATGGCCTTTTTGTTCTCTGTGGAAACTAGAGAACGGAGGCGGCTTTCTCTTGCAGACTTGCATGTTTACTATCTAGTCAGGGAACTTTGGATAGCGAGCTGAGCAAGCCAATTGTCTTGGGCCGCTCGCTCGCCATGCTATAAATCGTCATGAGCACATCCTGCCGTCTCCAAACGTTGTGCTACCTCAAGCCCTGAACAATCATGGTGATTCACGACTACTACTATGTACCAGTACTACACACATACCATATGTACATGCATGTATAGTAGGAGTAGTATTAGTACATAGTAGTACTTCTCAGATATGGACCCAAACTTATCTGCTAAGCTAACCAAACCCTCTATTGGCTTGACTGGCTGACTTTTCTCTGACTGATCGGCTTGCTTTCTCTTGAAACCAACAGGAATTTTGTTTGCCACCTTGCGCAACTACCATCGTTGTTCTTCAGTGCGCTGGTTGGTGGATTTTTGTCAGATGGCATCGTTTGTTTCAGGATTTGAACAACCCTAGTTCAGAAAAAAAGTCCGTCAAAGCACTTCAACTATGAACCCTACTCTCAAACCCCTACTCGCAAAACCCTAACCTCAAATGATGAAAACAGAAACTTTTTAACCCAACCCGGTGCCCGTCTATCTACTGTACTAACACCATCATACAATCATCAATAAGTACCAAGCTAGAACCAAAATAAGCTGCAATATGATATCCCGCAAACGCCAACAAATAACAAAAAAAAAAAAACAGCACCCCTCTCCTACACACTTTCCGTAAATTAGTCCTCATCCATCGACTCATGGTCCTTGTCCTCGCCATCATCGTCGCTTTCGCTTTCCGACTCCTCCGCCACACCCACCAGACGGTCCTCCTTGTCCACCTGCGTCTCGGGCACACGGCCGGCAAAAGCCTTGCGCACAGCCGCATTCGTGCTCGTATCCCACACCTGAAGTGAGCCTGAACTACCCGCCACCGCCAGGCGGAACGCCACCTCGCTATCGGGTGCAAACGCCGTGGAAAACACCTTGCCGACGTCCAGGTTACGCGAGACCACCATGCTGGGGCCCGACGCCTGGATGTTCCACAGCTTGACCGTCTTGTCCGACGAGCCCGTGGCAATGAAGCCCGGAATCACCGGGTTAATGTCAAACGACGACAGCGCCTCGTCGTGCGCCTGCAACGTCCACACAGGCTTGGTGGCCGCGGGCGTGGCCGGCGCGTTGCGCACGTCGTGGTAGTGCAGCGCGCCGTTCTCCGTCGACACGTAGAAGAAGTTGGCGTCATGCGGGTCCCAGCGGACCGTCTCCACGTCGGACTCCACGCCCCAGCGCGGCGCCTTGGCGTCGGGCGCACGCATGTCGGCCGCCACCACGGTGCGGTCGTAGGAGCCGCTCAGTAACACAGTGGCCTCCGTCGGGTGCCAAGCCAGCGAGCACACCTTGTCGGTGTGGTACGAGTACGACTTGGCGCACTTGGTCGTGTTGAGGTCCCAGAGCTTGACCGTCTTATCCGCCGACGCAGAGGCCAGCAGGTTGCGGTGCTGGCGGTTGTGGGCCAGCGACAGAACGGCGTCGGTGTGGTACTCGTCGTTGGCCTTCTTGGCTTTCTTCTTCTTGCGCTTCTCCTTGGCCACGGTGGGGTCGGAGCCCTGACCAAGAATGGCGTTGGGGTACATGGAGTCGACGGCGTCCAGATCCCAGATTTCAATGTCAGGGTCCATGGTACCCACGGCCACAAAGTTGGCGGGCATGCTGGGATCGGCGTCGGCCTTGTTGACGGGGTAGTCGAGCCACTCAAGGCACAGAGGAATGGCGGGCAGCATAATGTCGTGGTGCACGTACAGGTTGTCGGCCGAGTCCTCGTAGACATAGACCTCGAGCTGGGCAAGCTCGTCCTCAACACTGGCAGCCAGAATCAGGTTATCACTCTTGAGAATCTGCAGCTCCTCGCGGTCCTCATCCTCATCCTCCTGCTCGTTGTCCTTGAGAGTGATATAGGGGTCGTCCTTGTTGGACTTGTAGTAGGCAAGCGACTTGATGTTGCCAAACATGGCCATGGCTTCTCCCTCGCCAGTGTTGTCTTCGTCATCGTAGTGCTCGAGGTCGTATTCTTTGAGGTCGTCGTCGTTAATATTGACGGGCCTGAGATGTTAGTAAGCGGTGCAGAAGTAGAAGATAAAATTGCGCGGGAACTCACTTGGAATCCTCATCCATGGCCTCAGCCGGAGCAGAGCCAGAACCAACACCCGCTGAAACCTTGACGCCTCTGTTTTCCTTGTCCTCGTCCTCTTCAGAATCATCTTCCGAGCCCTCCTCAGCAGCAGCAAGATCTTCTTGGGCGTCAGAAAGCTTCAACTTGGCAAGCGAGCTGATGCGTTCCATCTCGTCGTCGTCCATTTCATATTTGGTGGGGAACTGAGCGGCGTACCCACGGGGCACCCACTTGGTGGCTGTGATCATGGACATTTTGCGGTGGTTGTTAGGCCCCAAAGTAAATCTGTGCCAGAAAAATAAAACAGAAAAGAAAAATCACAAGCAAAGCAAAATCTTCGAATCTCCCACTTTTGAGACAAAGACCCTCAAGCGATCAAAATTTTGGCTTATGGTGGGGTGTTAGGCATTATCGATAACGGCTGATAATGCAGTCAGATAAGGGGGCTAACATCGGCTAAACTAGGCTATTGGCGAACAGCCTTGTCCCCAAGCCACAACTTGACATTTCTTTTTGCGACGGCTTTCATCTTTTTTTTTTTTTTTCCTAGGTGAATCAAAGCCGCACCCACAAACCGAGCGTTTATCAGATGGAAGAATCAGAATACGCGGGTGGCATGCCCAAACGCCGCAGAGTTGAAACCCACCGCCGTAACGACCGCAACCACTCCGGCCCACGCGACCGTTCCGCTCCAAACTCCCGCAATCGTCCACAGCGCGACTCGACACCGACACCGCCGCCTCCAGAAAATGACGATGAAGACCGCGCACTTGACCGCGACTGGTATGGTGGCGACGAAATGGGCGGCCACGCGTTTGGCGACGAGTCGCACAACCCATTTGCCGCGTATGATTCGTGGGAGGTGCAAAAGACCGAGTCGGCCATGGCCGAGCGCATGAGCAGCCGCTACGATGCGCGCAAGGAACAGCGCCAGCGCGAAAACGATGCCTGGGAAACGAACCGCATGCTCGTCTCAGGCGTGGCGCAGAGGCGCGATTTGTCCATGGACTTTGACGAGGAAGAAGCTACGCGCGTGCATCTGCTGGTGCACGAGCTGCGGCCACCGTTTCTCGATGGCCGCACAATCTTTACAAAGCAGTTGGACCCAGTGCCGGCGGTGCGCGATAACCAGAGCGATATGGCGGTGTTTAGTCGCAAGGGCAGCAAAGTCGTCAAAGAGGCGCGACAGCAGCGCGAGCGCGAGCGTCAGGCACAAGCAGCCACGTCAATGGTGGGAACAACACTGGGCACAATCATGGGGGTCAAAGAGGAAGACGCTGATAGTGCGCTGCCAATGCCGGCGGATGCTGAGGCTGCTGCTGAAGCTGAGAAGAAGTCTGCCGGCAACAGCAACAAGTTTAGCCAGCACTTGAAAAAAAGTGATGGTGCCAGCGCATTTAGCCAGAGCAAGACACTCCGCGAACAGCGGCAGTATCTTCCGGCGTTTGCTGTGCGCGAAGACCTGCTGCGCGTGATTCGCGAAAACCAGGTGATTATCGTGGTGGGTGAGACGGGCTCGGGTAAAACAACTCAGTTGGCGCAGTTCCTCAATGAAGACGGCTACGGAAATCTGGGCATGATTGGCTGCACGCAGCCTCGAAGAGTGGCTGCCATGAGTGTGGCTAAGCGTGTTGCTGAGGAAATGGAGTGTCCTTTGGGCGGCACGGTGGGATATGCTATTCGTTTCGAAGACTGCACAAGCAAGGACACAATTATCAAGTACATGACGGACGGTGTGTTGCTGCGTGAGTCACTCAATGAGCCGGATTTGGACCGGTATTCGTGTGTGATTATGGACGAAGCCCACGAACGAGCGCTCAATACTGATATCCTCATGGGCCTGTTCAAGAAGATTCTGCAGCGCCGGCGTGACATTAAACTGATTGTCACGTCTGCCACGATGAATTCCAAGCGCTTTTCGGACTTTTTTGGCGGTGCGCCCGAATTTATCATTCCCGGCCGCACGTTCCCCGTCGATGTCTTGTTCCACCGCTCACCCGTCGAGGATTATGTCGACCAGGCTGTGCACCAGGTGCTTTCCATTCACGTTTCCATGGAAGCCGGCGATATCTTGGTGTTCATGACGGGTCAGGAAGACATTGAAATCACGTGCGAGCTGATCCAGAAGCGTCTTGACGCCCTCAACGATCCGCCCAAGCTGAGCATCCTGCCAATCTACAGTCAGATGCCGGCTGACCTGCAAGCCAAAATCTTTGACCGCGCAGCCCCTGGTGTTAGAAAGTGCATTGTGGCTACCAACATTGCGGAAACTAGTTTGACTGTCGATGGCATCAAGTACGTGGTTGACAGTGGCTATTCCAAGATGAAGGTTTACAATCCCAAGATGGGCATGGACACGCTGCAAATCACGCCCATTTCACAAGCCAACGCATCGCAGCGTTCTGGTCGTGCCGGCAGAACAGGGCCCGGCAAGGCGTTCCGTCTGTTTACGGAAAAGGCGTTCAAGGACGAGCTGTACATGCAGACTATTCCCGAGATCCAGCGCACGAACCTGAGCAACACGGTGCTGATGCTCAAGTCTCTTGGTGTCAAGGACCTGCTGGACTTTGACTTTATGGACCCTCCGCCGCAGGAAACCATCACCACATCTATGTTTGACCTCTGGGCTCTCGGCGCCCTCGACAATATGGGAGAACTGACCGACCTGGGTCGCAAGATGAGCGCGTTCCCCATGGACCCCTCTCTGTCCAAGCTGCTCATCACATCAGTGCAGTATGGATGTAGCGAGGAAATGATCACCATCGTGTCAATGCTCTCTGTGCCCAACGTCTTTTACCGGCCGAAAGAGCGACAAGACGAAGCCGACGCCCAGCGCGAAAAGTTCTGGGTGCACGAGTCCGACCACTTAACGTATCTACAGGTCTACCTCGCGTGGCAGTCCAACCGCTTCTCCGAGAGCTGGTGCATCAAGCACTTTCTGCACGCCAAGTCGCTGCGGCGTGCCAAGGAGATCCGCGACCAGCTGACGGACATTATGAAGCTGCAAAAGATGGCTCTGGTTAGCTGCGGCATGGACTGGGACGTGGTGCGCAAGTGCATCTGCTCCGGCTACTACCACCAGGCTGCGCGCTACAAGGGCTCTGGCGAGTACATCAACCTGCGCACTAACGTGTCGGTGCAGCTACACCCGACCAGCTCGCTGTACGCCGGCCACCCGCCTGATTACGTGGTCTACCACGAGCTCGTGCTGACATCCAAAGTCTACGTGTCCACTGTGACGGCCGTCGACCCGCACTGGCTCGCCGATCTCGGTGGCGTCTTTTATTCGGTCAAGGAAAAGGGCTACTCGGTCCACCAGAAGCGCTTCACCGAGACTGAGTTTAACCGCAAGATGGAAATCGAGGCCCAGATGGCCCGCGACAAGAAGGCCGCAGAGGACAGAAAGGCGGCAGAGGAGGCTCGCGTGGCCAAGAAGACGGTTGGACCGGGAGGCGGAGCGGCTGCGAAAAAGGTTGTGCAGCACGGAGCGGTGCGGAAACCCGTGACCAAGAAGCGATTCGGGCGGCCGTTCTAGATTTCTTTTCTTGTTTTTTTTTTTTTTCATCTCATTCGGTTTCAGCGGGCGTCACGGAGTTTTGGGAAATTCACAGGTATGATAGATATATGTCTATATATATATGTATATATAATAGAAAAAAATGCCTATATCAAATTGTCTGTACTCACAACGACTGTTCTGCTAGCAATGCTTCAAAGCCCTGCAGCAGATCCGCCTGCAAATCTTCAAAGGCCTCAATTCCCACACTTACCCGCAACAAGGTCTTGGGCGCATGCTCATCCGTAACTGCTCGCCACTCAATCAAACTCTCCACGCCACCCAGGCTCGTGGCATGGTAGAAAAACGCCAGCTTACTGGGCAAGCTCCGCGCCAACTTCTCACTCTTGAGCATAATTGAAAACACCGGGCCAAAACCGCGCGGCATTTGTTCTGCGACCCACGGCTCCGTCTGTAGGCTAGCATGGTGCACGCGCGCCACAACCTTGCTTGCCGGCGAAGATGGGTCCTGGGCGGCACCCGCCAGCCACTTTACCAGACGCGTGGCTGTCTCGCTCTGACGCAGCACGCGCAGCTCCAAGGTGCGCAGTGAGCGCAGGCCCAGCCAGCCCTCGAGGCTGCCGAGCACAGCTCCAGTGACGAGGCGGTCGGCGTGCAGTTGGGACAGCCAGGAGTCGGCGCGGCGGGGGTTGACGGCGACGACGCCGCACAGCATGTCGGAGTGGCCGCCAATGTATTTCGTGCCCGAGTGCATGATGAGGTCGGCACCATAGACAAAGGGGTCCTGCAGCGGCGGCGGGGCAAAGGTGGCGTCGACGGTGAGGTAAGCGCCGGTGCGCTGGGCCTTGGCGGCGTATAAAGCGAGATTGCGAGCTTCGCCGAGCGGGTTGAGCGGGGTCTCGACGTGGATGACGTCGCCGGGCTGGAGGTCGGAGTCGGGGCAGTCAAGGGGGATGACTTTCAGGCCGGTCAGACGAGTCATGAGGTCGAGCACACCATGGCAGCCGTGGTAGCCGTCGGTGATGGCGACACGCTTGGGGTTGAGCAAGATCATCATAGCGTGGAAGGCAGAGAGGCCAGAAGCGTAGGTGACAGCAGGGCCGTTGAGAACAGAGGAAAGAACGGCCTCAAGACGGGTGGTTGTGGGGCCAGACTCGCGGGAGTAGATGTGGGAGTCCCGTGGGGCGTTGGGCTGAGATTTGTTTAGTATACGGAGTATGTATGTGATGGAGGCGGACGTTGTATACTAACATCAATGTTGGTCCAGTGTTGCAGGTCTTTTGGATCATCCGCATAGCGAAAGTTTGTCGATACGTGAATAGCCGGAGCCACAGCCCGATGAGCACTGATTCCTTCATCGGCATGAACGGCACGGGTGGCCAAGCCGGCCGCGGCCGTGACTGAATCTTTCCCCGAGGACATTTTGAGTATGAAGGTAGTGGATATGGACACAATTACTGCAAAGTTAGGACGAAAGAAAGAATGAAGAAAAAAGAGGGAAAAGAACGGGAGGGGTGCAGAGATTTATATCTGCTAGGGTAGGAAAGAACCGGCCGAAATACGGTGTTGCTTTACACTTTCCCGAGCGAAATCGCGCAACTGCCAAGTTTCTTGTTAGTCACTTATGTGTATGTAGCATTTGTATGTAAGTTGCAAGCCCCACTTATCCTGTACATGCCCTTTCATCGACTCCGCTTCTATGTACAGGCTGTAACTATGCGCCCTTTGACAACATGACATCTCAACTTCGGAATATGTACATATGTACATACAATTAAATTTGGTAAAATAAATTACTGAGCTTCAATACACTGAAGAAAACACCCTTCCAAATATTTACAAGATCAAACAAGTCAAACGCCGCTATATGAGGGGGAAAATGAAGTAAATCAATACAGACAGACTGTAAGCCAAGCCAAACGCAGGATAGAAGGTAAAAGAAACAAGGCAAAATGGAAGGAGGAAAGAAGGGAAAAAGATCGCTAGAAGAAAGAAAAAAAAAAAGGAAAGGAACCAAAAACAAGAGATCAACAGGTATCTATGGAAAACAAGGGAGGGAACAAAGACAATACAACAAACTTAAACGCTTGTAAGGGAAAAAGAAACAAGAAACAAACAAGAAAAAAAACACCGTCTAAAACCGCCAACGCGGCTTGCTATCCTTGCTCTCCGTTCCCCGCCGCAGTCCCAGCCGCGATCCCGTCCGCGGCTGCGGACTGTTCCGTCCGTCCGTGCTTCCCGCACGTGACCGCGACAGCGGCAACATGCTCGACCGCCGCGGATTAAACGACAGCGAACTCGTCGGCCGCGACCCACTCACAGGTGCGGCCAGCGTCGCCTCTGACATGCCGCCGCCACCGGCAGTGCTGGACGAGTTGGATGCCATGCGCGGCTGCAGCGAGGCGCGCCGCGCATCGCGCGTCGACACAGACTGCTGGGTAGAGCCCGAGACTGCGGGCGGTTGGCTGGCAGACGACTGCGACATGGCGCGCGTCTTTTGGATCGTGACTTGCGAGTACGGCCCGGGATTCACTGCACTGTTAATGCGGTCGCGGAACGACGCGCGCGAGCTGTTGCGCGGCGGCACATCGAAAGCTGGCGACGCTGTTCTCGACCGCGACGATGCCGAGAAGCGCATCGCTGACACCTTGGCGCTGCCCGAGCTGGGCGACAGCGACAGCGACGAGTTTGTAGCGCCGGGCGTGGTAGACGGCGACCGCTTGGCGTACGGGCTCGGCGTCGTTAGCGTCAACGGCTTAAAGTTGTGACCAGTATCCAGGTCACGCGTGTTGACCGAGCCGTTCCACTTGGGCCGCATATCGGCAATCGACGGCGAGCGCGACAGGCGGGACATGGACGACGTGGGCGTGGCCAAAACAGAGCGACGGTCGGCAGTCGTCTTGCGCGGTGTACTAGTGCCTGTGTTATTAGACGGAGGAACCGAAGAGTAGCGGCGGTTCTGTGGCACTGAGCTTGCCGTTGACGCACGCGTACGTTTAGTAAACGGCGTGCTGCTCGTCTTGGACGAGGGACCCGTCGACATGATCACAGAGTCGGGCGGCGAAGTGCCCGGTGTGCCGAGGTTGCTGCCAACAGTAGACGCGCGGTCGTTGGAAGACAAAAGGCTTGAGATCGAGTCGCGGAGCTGCTGGCTCTTGAACTCGCTCTGCACTTCCTCGAGCACCAGGTCCATTTCGGCTATATCCTTCTTCAGCTCCTCCCACTTAATCTGTGTCTCGGCGTGCAGGCGCAAAATCTCGCCGTTGACAGTCAGGCGGTCCTTGACGCCCTTGTCGATAATCGAAAGCACCCGTTCAATAGCAGGACCATAGTGCATCTTCTTGGCCTCGTAGCCCTCAATCTTCTTGGCAATGACGGGCTGGTTTCCCGACTTGATGGCTTCCTGAAGCTTGTCCACGGACCGGTGCACCGACTCATACATTTTCTGGGCCTGCCGACCGGCATTTCTAAACACATCCACCCACTTGTCCTCGCCCAGTTCCTTGCGCAGAGACTCAGCGTCCTTTTCAAGCTTCTTGTAGCAGCCGTCCAGCGCGGTACGGCGCATCTCAAGCTCGTCGCATGCCGTGGGAAACGATGGCCTGGCGCGCATTTCAAAGACAGACAGACGCATCGGCACAAACTCCAGAGAGGCGCGCAGCGGCTGCATGCGCGCAAACAATGCAAGAAGCGAAGAGTCGTCTAGGGTTAACGCTGGTGTTCCGGGAGATCCAGGGCTCAAGGGAGGAGCGTTGAAACGGCCTTGGGCCTGCAGACGCGATGCCGTAGGAACCTCTTCGACAATAGTTTCGAGATCGCCAATATCAACTCCATCGTTTGCAGCCATAAGCGACTTGTGTCGCCGCTCTTCCATTTCAAAAACAAGACGGCTGAGTTCGTCCATCTCGTTCTGGATATCGCCCAGTACGTTGTTCCACAACTCCTGCCACTCCATGGCAATCTCAACCTGTTCCTTGATGGCCTGAAGCGAGGTGCGGATCCTCATCCACTCCGACAGAATCGATTCCATCTGGATCACGGCTTTGTTGAGGTCGTTGGGAGAAACTTCGGAAATGTCGGGCCGGCACTGCATGTCTTCAATAGCCGAGACATAAATGTTTATGAGCTCTTCAAAACGCAGAATTGCCTTTTCCACTTCTGAAAGGCCCTCACGGCCACCTGCAGCCGCCCATTCAACATCGTCGTCGCTGTCCAGGCCTTCAATGACCTCTGCAGCTTTGGCGATCCACCCTCTTATCTGCTCGGCAGCATTAATAAGGGCATTGTTGGCAGCATACGCAGTAGGAATCGCGGCAACTTTGCTAGAGAGAGAGTCGGCATCCGGCAGCTGAAGCGACGTAAGTTGGGCGAGCTGGTTGGCAAACGACACACGCGACAGCGTATAAATCGAGACAGCACGCTCATGGCGCCCGGAAAAGTACTCGCTGCTCATGGAGCTAATACTAGCAGACTGCGTAAGAGACGGCGGCATGTTTTTTGCTGGAAGCAGCATGTCTTTCGGCGGCGGTGGCGGCGGTTGTGGTACTACAGACTCGGCCGGAGTGATAGTAAGAGGAGGCTGAGGCGGCATATGTTGTCTGTCAAGTCTCAGATCCGGCGTGATATCATTTTCAGGCATAATATACTTGTCGGTGTCCTGGTCGAACGCGGCCGAAGCATCGATTTCGGGCAGCATTGTAGGAAAAGACGGAGAGTGAGGAGACAGAGGAGGTGCCAAATGATTGGATGAGATCAAGGCAGGTGACGCAAGAGCGCGATACGGGAAACCCACTTCGTGCGTGGGACTGGGCAGCAGAATATCAGTACAATCAAACGGCGAGTCGGGAGACTTGGTTGACTTTGTCGATTCAAATGACGGCTTTCGGTGGAGGGCGTTGGCAACAGTAGAGGATATTCCCTTGAGAGTACCCTTCCACGGACGGCCGCGACGTTCGATAATGAGCGTAGGAGCCGAGCCGGCCTGGTGGCTCTGTTCGAGCTGCCGGGCCTGGTGCTGAACCAGACCGCTACCGCGGTCTTGAAGAATCGAAGCCGTAACTGAAGCGCCCGAAGGAGGCGACGATTTGGCAGCCGACGAGGCAAATCCAAGAGCCTTGAGGCGGGCAGCAAGGCCTGGGGATGGTTTGCGGGTCTGTGCGATAGCAGGCGGTGGGGGAGTTGTCTTTAGCGAAGCACGGGACGAAATCGAGCGAAGTGCGCGCACAGAAAAAGAAGGAGTCTGATGCGACGGAGAGAGATCGGACGAAGGCGAAGGCGATAGAGGCGGTGGGGGAGACGAAGGCGACTGTGATCGGGAGTAGTAGAGCTGAGGGCGAGATTGGGGATGCGACAGCGATTGTGCTGGGCCTAGAGCTGGAGCTGGAGCTGGAGCTGGAGCTAGAGCTAGAGGTTGAGCTTGAACTTGAGCTAATATCGCAGCTGGGGCTGTAGAGTGACAGTCACTGGTCAGATCAAAGTCGTGGGTATAAACCTCGGGCACTTTTTGCTGGGGTTTATTTTGTGCCTGTGCTTGTTTGTGTGCATGTGCCTGTGCCTGAGTTTGAGCTTGAGCTTGGTCTTGGTCTTGATCGTTGTCGTGGTCGCGGGATTGATCGTAGTCGTGAAGGTGGTAGTCGTGATACGGCCGATTTTGAAGGCCGGATGCAGTCTCCTGTGGTGGCAAAGGTTGACCGTGAATGTCGGTATAGTTTTGTTGGTTGGAAACAAAAGAAGACGACAGAAGCGAGTTGGTTAAAAGAACATCGCTTAAGTCTGGCTCTGAGCTTAAACTCGGGTTGCAGAGGTCAGCGCCAGAGTTGGTGGTAGCGACAGAAACAAAGGCAGAGGTGGAGGTAGAGGTAGAGGTCAAGGTCGAAATAGAGGTACAAGTAGAATGAGCAGAAGCAGCTGTACAAGTGGAAAGATTGGTTGGAGGGTTGGCTGAAAGCGAAAGGGGGAGATGCACCTGCACCACGTCGCCTCCTAGCCCAGTCGAATCAAGGTTGAGAACAACGCCAGGGTGGACAATTTCAGGCAGTGGGTTAAGAGTGATGGGATTTTCCCGGATTTGCTGTTTTTGTGTTTGTGTTTGCCTTTGTTCTTTTTCTTGATCTGGGGCTTGTTGCTGTTTCTGGGACTGTTCTTGTTTCTGGAGCTGTTCTTGTTGCTGTCCCTGGGACTCCTGGTGCTGTCCTCTTTGTGGTATTGCTTCCGATACTAAGCTGGGTGTGGGTGTATGCACAGGTGTATCCGCAAAATTTGCCTCAGAAGAAATAAGAGGGACCTTGGATTGCAAGGCGGCTGTTTGGGATTCTTCTAGCAGTGGTAATAATGAGCTCGGCTGGGTCTTCGAGTTGGCGATAGTAGGGCTGCTATGGCTACTATTGCTAGTAGTAGAAGAATGGTCGTCGGATGGTTCGGTACATGTCAAGGAAAAAGAAACAGAGGGTGAAGAAAACGACAAAGGCCCATCTGTGACGGGTGATCCTAAAGAAGAAGAAGACATTGGATGATTGGCGCTGTCGGCGTGGCCCATGTCAGTGGTTGTGTTGCTTTTGGATTTGCTTTTTCTCGTTCGTTCGTCTTGGAGGAGGTGCTGCTTTGCGTTTCGAGGCCCTGATTTTGGTTGTGATTGTGATTCGGTTCTGAAGTTTGGTACTCTAACTCGAAATGGCGGGTGACAGCTTAACGCCCGCTATCAGTGCAGTTGGTACAGTGGAGTTGGTTGCTGATAACACCCGGAAAGCCACTATATTGTATGTCATAAGACCTGGTTTTGGAGGGGGGTGGGGGGTGGGTCAACAACTGAAAATCCGCCTGTATGTACTTGTACTATGTATGTAAAAGCTCTTCAAAAAGACAGAGAGGAAAAGAAACCCCCTATCGTTCGTTCGCTCTTTAGGAGCTTCTAATCTTCCCTGGCCTTGTAATAATGAAGCGTACCGGCGAACAGGGTCAGGTCGAAAAGATTAAACTCACTTAAAATTGCAGATGGAGGGAAGTATAAAAAAGAGAGAGAATTTGGTGTTCAAACTATTGTATGTACAATAAACGTGTGACTGACTGACTGGCTTGAACTGGCTGAATTAATGGAAGGACGCGGATATGATTTGTGAAAACGCCTTGAAGGAACACAAGAGGGAAAAGACAAAAGAGGGAGCATTCCCTTTGTCTGTGTGTTCCGGGTGGTGGTGGTTGTTGTCGTTCTAGGCTAGGGCCTTCAAGGTAAAGTTCAAAAAACCCCCTGCTGAATTCGAAAAACGACAATGGTTTGTTAATCTTTTCAATAGCTCCAAAGCTATCCCAGAGGAACTTGTCGCTAGTAGCTTGGATCGCAATGATTTGTACCGCAAAAGAACAGACGGTGACAAGCCAACAAACAGGCCAATATTGTACAAGTACTAGGTATGCAGCAAGAATGAATATGGGATTCGAGATGCAGCAGCTCAAGGAGGGTGAGAATCCAATCAACATGCAGATGCCTTGTCAGTTCAAGGCTGCATTTGTGACGCTCGGTTTCTTGGAGTTGATGGGCCCACTCAATTCCAAAGACTTAGCAGATAGTCAACCAGCAACGGAAAAGACTGTCAATGAATGGGATTGGGAGTGGTATGTACTTGGTATGTATGTATGTATGTATGTATGTATGTATGTATGTATGTAATTCCAAGCGGCAAACAAGCCGTGACAAATGATGCTGCACGAATGAAAAGTTCGAGCCTGAGTGGATGGGATGGGATCCTGTTGATAGAACAGTCGATAATGAGGGATTGGATATGCGGGCGACGATGGAAACGAGGAAAGCAAGGTTGATAGAAGAGAACGGGAATTTCCTCAGTTGATGGAAGAAATATGAAAGATAGACCTGCCACTATAAAGACAACGGACTGATGACACCATCTCTCGGCTGTAAGTCGGCCGGTATGAAAAAGAAAAGAAAAAGATGCAACAATCTCTTGCAAGTAAAGGCAAGTTACCTGCTTCAGATCGCTGTTTGAGGTGGTGCGTGCTTGCTTGACTCAAGCTGCAGCAAAGAAAGAACAAAATGGAAGATCAAGGACGATGAAATCAGAAAAGTCAAACAGAACAAACAAAGCCACTATAAAGGCTTAATTATGGAAGTTCTATTTCATTCTTGGTAGCAAATGTTCCTCTCAGTGGCATAAACTTAAGATGAGATGAGGTTGAAGACTATGTACATATTGCGTACACACTAGTGTCGTGAACTAAATTGGCATTGGCAAGCGCAGAGCTGAACTAAAAGTCTTCTCCCTGAACATCTCAACTTTATCCCATCTCGTCCGTTGTGTGAATGATCTAACAGGCCTTTTTTATGTTCCTTTGACTTTGCTTAAAAAGTCAGATGACTGAAAACTCACATAGCTGTCCATAAACTAATGACGGCCTTGAGCGGGTGTACACATGTACATAGTATGTATGTATGTATGTATGTATGTATGTATGTACCTGGTGAGATGCCCAAGTCTTTGTTATCTTCCAAATAGTTGTACAAGTACATCGGTAGGACCAATGGAGCTCATCAATATGGCGTAAGGGCGGCACACATAATCTGCATGAAAGCAAGACAATCCAACACATCTGTATACATACATAGTACATATCTTGGTCATCTATCATCCCCTTGCTTCAAAGGCTCGAGCTTTCCAGCATCACTTCAAGCCATCTCTGGTTAGGTGAACAAAGTCGGGCTTTTGGGTCCGCCGTGACACCTTGTACTTGTAGAAAGCGTCTGATGTATGCCTGTTTCCTTCCAACGTAACCATGGCTGGACTTTGAGTAAGGTCCATCTCGAAAAAAAAAAAAAAAAAAAGGAGTTGAAAGTTGAAAGTGAGCCACGTACTGGAACACTATGGCTATGTACTTATATAAACACAAAACACAAATGCAAATGGTGGGAGTCTCTTTAATCAGTCTTGGACTCCCTAGTAAAAAGGGCAGCCAGATTGAGAAAATTGTGATGCTGTTTGCTGCTTAACCATGCAACTTGTCTTGATAAGCGTATGTACCTTTATTCTGAGGACGCATGGCTCTTGCAACCTCGTGAAAAGTTACTTGTTAAGAATATGCTGTTGCATTTAAGTTTTCCGAAAGATCATGATAGGATGGAAGATTGAAGCAAATATGTAGCGTTATGTGGTAATACTCTAATTGTGTATTCTTGTTTATTAATTATGATTTTGTCCAAGGTTGTAAGGGTTATCACATGCATTAGGGTTTAAAGTACAGCACAGCTTACTTGTAAACAACAAATCAATAAATCCAGCACATGAGTTCCTCGAAAGGAACGTGGACGGAATAGAAAATTGAAGTTGCGTGTACAAATACATGTACTCTGTACATATTATGTTATAAACATGTAATACTTGAATCATGAGATAATGAATTGTAAGCAGTTTGTATGTCAGCAGTTTTTCATTTTTCATTTTTTAACAAAAGCGAAGAATACGAGAAGCTTCTACTATGTATGTACGTCATGTTATTAATTCCAACGTTCTGGGCAACCGTCATGATGCCCTTGTTAAGATTTGGGGGGGGGGGGGGGGGGGGGGGGGGGTCTCTGAAGACACGAAGATCACGATTGAGCTAATTTGAAGGGAATCAAGATTACGTTTCTGAAAAAACAAAGTGGTCTTTTAATAGACTTCTTCTTCGTATACAAAAAAAAAAGAAGGCATAGGAACAGAGAAGAAAGAAAACGAAAGCAGTGTTAGATTCCCAGTTATATTCACTTTGCTTTGTTTCAATGGTAGGCATAACGTTTTTCCTCATGTAGGTACGGCAGTATACGCATGTATAAATACGTGCATACTATGTACATATACTACGTATATGTATGTCAAGCATGTGCCAGTATGTATATACGTATTATGCAGGTATAGGAGGATGTAATATTTGTTTCACAAGCTTATGTCAGATTCAAGTTGCAAGAATTACATACATACATACATACATACATACATACATACATACATACATACATACATACATACATACTGTACGTACAAATACACAACGTCATATATTTAACCAGTTTTCAGTGGATTTGCAATAAACCGGCAGCAATACCGAGATGAAAGCAGCTTATTACATGTACTTGTACTTGTGTGTTCCATTGTTGGATTAATAGCGTGCATGCTCGCGTGTATGCACGTAATTTGTAAATTGCAGGCGTTCATTAAAAGCCCTGTACAAAAAGTGTGTAATTTTGTGTATTTCCTTTTGTGCATATCTTGATCTGCTTTTTTGTTGAGAAACAAAAATTACTTGTACATACATACGTGTACAAGAATGGGCCTGTGCTGAAGCGTTTATGTTAGGGTTGCCCCCTGTTTTTTTTTTTTTTTTTTTTTTTTTTTAAATAGTCCCGCCGGGATTGCAAAGCCCAAGGCAGGGTTGCCTGTCCCTTCTCCTTTTTAATTTTTTATCAAGATGCCACATTTCATTGTACGTACCAGTATGTATGTACATACATGCAAGTTATGTGTGTATGTACAAAGTTCAAGTCAAACGGCTCGAGTTGTGCAGCAAGTCTGCATAACCTTTTATGCACGTTTTTTCAGCTGCTTAATTGGAACAATGCTTTCACAGTAAAGAGTAAAGTTAATTATGTATCTAAAGTACTACGTACGCTAAAGAAGGAAGCTACCAGCAATTAAATCAGGGACCTCATAGTGGAGCTTTACTAGCTCATATGGGTTTTTTTCTGCTACTTCCCGTCCGTCCTAACGACTATATGAAACCTCTAAAGATGCAGCTACTGCACTTGGGTGGGTTGGCTTATGCATGACTTGATCAATCAAACAAGTGCTATTGTGTTGTGTTAATTACTCAAGGAACGGCAAACAAGTCCATGTGCGTGTCAACTAACATTAAACTTATCCTGGTCCTACCTCCCTGTCTATATGTATACATACATACATACAAAGATGTTATGTATTATGTATGTACAATATGAACAAGATGCTCTTTTCTTTTGCTAAGGTATGCCTTTAATTCTGGATCAGGTTGCAGGCCCCAACGGGCTGGATCGGTTCAGTGATTTCTTTCAAGTGCGTAGGCAGCTCGTGCCGTGGTGTGGTATTTAATCAATGGACTGCTGAATCTCACGACATTTTCGTTTGCTATGTGTGTACCTATGGGTTTGTTAACTACTTGTATTCTATTTTGTGCGCCTCGATCCTTGTTTTCTATGGTACTTGTAGTCGCTTTGCTAGCCAGTCTGTTTAGTGGAGCAAAGCCTTGCTTGCCCTCCTAGACCAGAGCCCCCACAAGTCGTTCCTCACGCAGGTACAAGTACATACATACATACAGGACAGACAGGTACAAGTACAAGTACAAGTACAAGAACGGATACCGGTACAAGCCCGACTGACCTGGCCAAAAACCACCGTATTGCAATATCGCCTTTTTTTTTTTTTTTCTCCTTCTCTTTTGTTTTCCATTCCCTTCTTCCTCTCTCTCTCTTTGCCATCACTTGATCCAAGTTGTTTTTATTTCCATCGTTCTCTTCTCTTCTCCAGCATTTCCTGTGACTGGCGTGTGACCCCTTCTTTTATTTTATTGTATATTTTTCTTAATTATTTTTAATTATTTTCTTTTCTTACTCTCTTTTGAATATCATTTTCTTTCTTTTCTCGGCTCACTAGAATCTAAACAAAGACAAGACAAGTCGAGTCCGGCAAATAAATACATACAAAGGGACAAACCAAAACACTCACAGCTTATTTCACAAGTTTGCCCTTAGAAAAAGGGAAGACAATTAATTTAGTACCTGCTCTGTGCTCAGCAACCGACCACCAACCACCGAACGAACCCTCCCCCCCCCAAAACCAGCCAAACTTGTCGCTAAACCCACTAAAATCCAGTGTGGTTTAGTGCAGCACAGCACAGCACAGCTCAGCTCGGCACAGCACAGGGCAGCAAAGCTCACTGCCGTCAGCCAATAAACAAGAACACGGACTCTTGCAACGAGACAAGAAAATCGGCCGTGTTGACTGCTTGATTGACTGACTTGTTCACCCATTCTTTTGATTTTGCTTGATCCTTTTATCCTTATTTATTCATTCTACTATATCCCTAATAATCCACTTTACTTTAAACATGTCAGTCTCAAAATCCGCCACAGCAACAACACCGGCACCGGCCTTCAGCTGCGCTTCACCGACGTCTCCCAACTTTGATCTGAAGTCCATCAGTCTCCCGCACGACCCTGATCTGGACATCAAGACCCCCAAATCCCCTGCCCTTCAGTCCGCTGCCACCTCGCTGGCCATTTCCCGCAGTTTGTCGGACGCTTCGATATCCACCGCTGCTGAACAAGCTGCCGTGGCCAACGCTGCAATTCACATGAGCCGCCAGTCGCACAGCTTTAAGTCTTTTAACGTTAGCCAGTCGACTCCTGCCACCAATCCTTCCGCCTTGGCCTTGCTTTCGCCCTACGGCGACGACATTGCTCCTGATATGCAAACCGAACCGTTCCCTACTACCGATGGTGCCATGGATATGGATCCCAAGGATCCGGGCCAGACCACCACCACTACCAAGCGGAGCAAGCGCCGCGGCTACATGCGTCCGCAGGGCACCGACTTTGCTGCTAGTGCTCGCCACCGTGAAAGTGTGCTGAGTCTGGGCAGCATCGCCCATATCCAGTACTACTTCGCCCGTACTGGTCTGCTGGATGGCAAGGGCGCCCAGCTGGCGCGCAAGAACAAGAATAAACGCGCCACTCTGGATCTGTCCAAGCATGTCCAGCCGCTCCGCAGTCCCAGTCTGGTGGCCATTGACAGTGACGGCGCAAAGACGCGCCATCTGAGCTTGATGTTTGGCGGTGGTGGCAGCAACGGAGGCGACAAGCAGATTTTGCTGGAGTCGCCCATGCAGGACGGCTACTTTGACAGCAAATACACCATCAAGTCTTCTCCGGGAGCCACACCCAAATCTCCCAGCGAATCTTCTGAATCTGACACCTCGGCTTCTGCCACCACCGACGACGACGATACTTCTGCTGTTTACTCGGACGAGGATGAGGACGAGGACGAGGACGATGTTGGCATGCTGCCACCCACGACTAGCACGTTCCGTGCGGCCGAGAAGCACATTGAGCCCCCGCCGTCTATTTCTGAGCTCAAGCGCGACCTGCGCAATGCCCTCAGTGCTGCGACTACGGCCCTCGAGGATGTCTTGGCCCACAAGACGGGTGGTTCTCCGCGCAAGAACAGCGTCACTTCGACCACGTCGGCGCGCGTCGACACTCAGAGCTGGTTCGAGGTGCAAGGCATGCACATTCTGGATGTCATGACCATGGCCATCCGCGCCGCCAAGATGTACTACACGGCCCACGAAAACCCCGAGCGTCTGGACAGCATCAAGCCTGAGCGCGAGGTGCGCTCCGAGCTGCTTTCGGTGATGGAGTGTCTGCGCCAGATGGCCACGCGCGACTTCAAGGGCGGCATCAAGGAAGCCGAGCTGGGGGCTCTGGCCGCCTGGATTGCCGGAGCCTCGGCTATTTTGCGGCGCGACGAGCAAATCGAAGCGGAAGAGCGCAACGAACGGCGCAACTGGTCGTGGCTACAGGGTGACTGGACCGGCCGCGAAGTCGAGCGCGAACTCGCCTTTCTCGCCAGCATGCACCCGGAAGCCGCAGCGGCTCTTCCAGCGTACACGCCTCTGCCCGACGATCTCTCGACGCTGACGCTGCCGACACCGTTCCTCGCCGCGTTCCAGGACGGGCTGGTGCTGGTGAAGTTCCACAATGCGGCGGTGCGCAAGAGCAAGCGGCGGTTTGGGGCGATTGCCTCGTTCCACAAGAACACGCAGAAGCCGTATCGGGCGGCGGATAACATCCGCTACTGGGCCAAGGCGGCTGAGTTGCGGTGGGAGACGCCGATCAAGGTGGATGCACTGGCAGTGGTGTACAATGCAGAGCCCGAGGCGTGGCGGCAGTTTCACGATGCGATTTTTGCGTGGTGCCGCAGTGTGCGGGAGGAGATTGCGGCAGAGCTGCAGGCTGAGATTGCGAATAAGCGGTGATTTCTTTTGGTATTTTGGGTTTTTTTTCTTGGTCGAGGGGCTTTGCTCGCTTGTTCACGATTGATGCCCTCTTTGGCCACTATTTCTGTTGCGCTGCGCATTCTCTCTCTCTCTCTCTCTCTCTCTCTCTCTCTTATCTGTATCTCCCTCTCTTTGTTCCAAGTTGCAAACTCTCATCTTGGCTGGTCACATTTTTGGTTTCATTGGCATTTTTCACATCATCATTCATCCACCCATCCACATTATTAACAGGAATACCCTCCTCACTCACCCCTCTTGATCTTTTCTTTTGTCGTTGTTTCCTTTGTCTATCTACATTTCCAAAGTCTCTGTTTGCTGCATACAAACCAGCATTTCAACATCATTCTATCCCAACGTACAAAGCCCCTCTCCTCTCCCCCAGAGACTTTCTATTACATCAGAAGAAGACCTCCCAAAAAAAATCATGAAGCTAGGAAACACGGGGCTGGCCTGCTGAATCATAGGCTACCTGTAAAGAAAAACAAACTTCTTGCTGGTGTAGAGGAGTTTTTCGGGGGGTTTTGTGTCTATTCACTCTTTTTTTTGATCATTTCCTTCTACATCTCTTCCTCCCTTTCTATTCATTCTTCTTCTTTCTTGTGTTGACTTTATGTAATTTGCATTTCTTTTATTTCCTTTGTCTATTTTCTTTTTCCCTTTGTTTCTTGCTTTCCATCTTCTTTTTCTTCTTCTTTCTTCTTATATACCATTCTATTTATATATATATATATATAATTTTTTTTTAATAATACTGCCACTTTTTTCACATCTAGAATTTTGTGCGTCATAACCTTTATTTAGTAGTGATTGTACATGTACACACAAAATAGAATGCTGGCTGATTTTATATAGGCATCGGCAAAATCCCCGACCCCCCTCCCCCTTTGGTCCCTCCATTACTACTACTACTCCCCCCTGCCCTCCTTGCTCCACTTCTCGCCTTACTCACCCCGCCCGACGCCGTCGCCGACGATCCGCCGCTGCGCCGAGCATACGCCCTGCCGCCTCCGCGCGCTCGCGCATATGGCCGTCGTCCGCTGCGTGCAGACGCGCTCGACGAGCCCTTGGTACTAGATGTGTAGTTGCGCGCGCTGGACGGCGCGCTGGCGTGGCTGAGCGCGGCGTAGCGCTGATGCCATTGTGTTACTTTGGGGTCTTCGGCGGCAAATGGGTTTGTCGATGAGCCGGGTGTCGGAGCGGGTGCGGGCGCGGGTGCAGCAAAGCGGTTAAATCGACCAGCCACTGATTGCTGCTGCTGCTGCTGGGGTTGTGCATCCTGGAAAAACCTGGAATCCACGCCCTCGTCATCACCACCACCATCATCATCATCATCATCACTGACCAAGTCCACTACATCGTCCTTATCCATCAGCTGCACATTCCCACCCATCATGCTCTGATACTGGTCGAAAAACGTGCGCACCAGCTTCAGAAACCGGTCTCCATGCGACCGCACACGCTCCAAATTGATGCCAGGGATACTACTCATGGCTGCGGCCGTCGTCGTCCACAGCGTGGCCATCTGCTCAAATTCTGCGTGGGAAAAGAGAGGCCGGCGCAGGCCCTGGGAAGAACAGATACTCTCTTCGAGGTTCTGCGCTTCGACGATGAAGTTGTCAACGACGGAGCGGTGGATGGGGTTCAGAGCGGGTTTGGAGTGCGTGGCGGAAAGAGCTGTTTGTTGCTGCTGCTGTTGACTTTGCTGTCGAGAAGCCGACCGTGCCGTATTGCGCGTCGGTGGGTCAAACGCGTCGTCTGCATAGTCCTCGTCTGCTTCGTCGTCGTGGTAGTAGAATTGGTCGACGGCCATTGGCTGGTCATTGTCGCTCCCGAAAAACGAGTCGTCTGAATCGAGAGGTACCGGTGCCTTGTTCTTGCCTCTGCCGCACACAGGAGACGAAACCATGGTCGAGGTGGGCTCTTTCTTCTTCTTCTTCTTCTTGCTGGTCTTTTCTTTCGAGTCTGTGCTGCCAGCATCGACACGGAATGAGAGCATCAGACGTTTCTGGCCCGAAAGAAACTGGCTTGCTTTGGGGCCACACTGTTACACAAAAGTGTTAGTTGGAGACGGTCTGTCCGTATTTATAATAGCCAGACTGTAGTCATGGCAGACTGCAAATATGTACTCAACTCACCTTGAGATAGTCAATGGCAAAGCCAACCTTGTGATTCATCCACTGTTTAGACACAATCGCATTGTCTCTTTCCAACTGGCCGATGATGCGCTCCAGATGGAACTTAGGCATTCCCTCAGCCTTTGACGCCAGCTGGTACGCCGCATCACGGGCATTAATCTTTTGAAGAAACTTGTTGCCTCTGCCTATCATGATATCCGCGCACTGACTCAGCGTCAGCGACTCGGGATGCAGCTGCAGCAGACGCAGAATAGCCTGTGCTATTTCTGAAAAGTCCTGCAGAACCGACACCGATGCTTTCTTGTCCAGCCGACAGTTGTCGCAGTTGCGGTTGCACTCGCTCGGCGAAAAACTCTCGTTAAAGTAGCGCAGAATCTCGACTCGGCGACAGTCTGTATCGTTGTCGCAAAACTCGGCCACCTTGTTCAGCATGGCCATCTGCCGGTCGACTTGCTCCTTGGATGGCTGAGTGTCGCGCGACCGTTGCTGGCTGCCTTTGCTTCTGAAATTTCCCGATATCATCCGGCGGAGCAAGACCAGGTCAGCCTTGCTGTAGAAGCAGTAGCATTTAGAAGGCAGACCGTCTCGCCCAGCACGCCCAGTCTCTTGGTAGTAGCCCTCTAGGCTCTTTGGGATGCTAAAGTGAATGACAAACCGAACATCGGGCTTGTCGATGCCCATGCCAAACGCAATAGTAGCCACCACCACCTGAATCTTGTTGGACTGCCACTCTTGCTGAATCTTGACCTTTTCCTCCACCGGAACATCGGCGTGGTAGTGGGAGGCGCGGATATTTGCCTGCTTGAGCTGTTTGGCCACCAACTCGGCATTTTTGCGCGACAAGGTGTACACAATGCCAGACTGGTCCTTGTGCTCCATGATCAGCTTCTTGACCTCTTCAAACGCCGTCTTGGGCTTCTTTGGCCGCACTTCATAGTATAGATTGGTGCGATTGAAGCTCTGGGCAAATGTCTCACAGTTGGTTAGGCGCAAATTGTGTTTGATATCCATAATAACACCATTTGTTGCCGTCGCCGTGAGAGCCATCATTGGGATCCCCGGGAAATTGGGCCGGATCTTGCCAATCTCCTTGTAGTCAGGCCGAAAGTCGTGCCCCCACTGGCTGACACAGTGAGCCTCATCAATGACTATACGAGCCAGTTTGTTGCGACTGTACAGATGCTTCATGGCTTCAACAAAGCGATCGCTCTGTTTCAACATCTCGGGTGTTGAGTAGAGAATCTCAATAAACTGTTCGGGGTTGCGTTCAGAAAGCATCGTCAGAACCGTGTTCTTGGCCTCCATACTCAGCTCACCGTTATACTTGAGTGCTCGGATTCCCAGTTTTGAAAGATGGTCCACCTGGTCCTGCATCAAGCTCAGCAGTGGCGAAATCACCAGCGTAATACCATTGGTTGTGCCGCTCTTGACTACGGCCGGAAGCTGGTAGCACAGCGACTTTCCGCCTCCCGTCGGCATCAGAACAAATGCATCTTTGCCCGCCAACGTAGCATTAATAGCCTCTAGTTGGTTGTGCCGGAAACTGTGCAGCCGGAACCGGTCCTTGAGCATCTGCTTGACCTCAGCCGACCACCGATGTCGCATGAGCTCCGGCGGCCATGGGTTCTTGGATCTCTCAGTTGCTGCAAGAGCTTGCTTGGGCGGCTTCGAGGTAGCAGATGCGGGGGCCTGCCAGATAGACTTTGCGATTTGCCCTGCGTCAAAGCTTTCACCTGCTGCAGCAAGAAGGTGGTCGTCCGCAAAGTCGTCGCTAAAGTCGGGTGGATGTACGGCTGGTGCTGTGTGTGATCTAGACAGTTGGGGTAGCCGCGAAGAGCTCTGATTTTGCTGTCCGAACTTTAGTGTTGTCTGCTTCATACTTTGAGATGGCGCTACGGTATGCTGCTGCTGCTGCTGGAAAGATGGCTTTGATATTGGCGGTGGATTCATCGGGTCTACTTGCATTAGGACATCGTCGTCGATATCGTCAAAGAAATCGGCATCGGTTTGTGCGGAAGTTGGCTGAGGCTGAAAAGCGACTACTGATGTAGGCCTTGTAGTTGGAAGTGACCGAGAAATTGCTGATTGTGCAGAATTTGTTTTCGGTAACCTAGTAAGACTAGAGATTGCAGTTACTTTTGAAGTTTCGGTTTTCACAAAGACTTCAATAGGTGATGAGGGAATCGTCGACACCGCAGCCGAGTCTCGCTCGTGTTGAGCATGGAGCTCAAGTATCTCGGCATCCGTTATCCGACTTTGCTGGAAAGCCTCGCAAAACTCTATCTCAACCGCCTTGACAGTATCGTTCAATTCGTCTAGCTGTGCCTCGTCGTCATCAGTCACAATGCCCTGGCGATATGCCTCTGAAATTTGTTGCATCAGATGCTCTGTATCATCCAACAAGCCCTTGTGCCTATTGAGAATAGCCATCAAGCCTTCAACTTCCTTGGCCTGATCCATCAAGTCAAGCCGCTCTGCCTTTACTCGATCACGCAACTCTTTAGCATCTGAGTCCCGTGACCGTAAAGATGCTTCAAAATCCTTTTGATTCTTCGTTCTCAAAAGACCAATAGCCTTTTGCTTGAGCGTCATGAGAATTGGTTTCTTGATGATAAGCATCGCGGTGCTCTCAACATCCACAGCAGTAGACGCAGGCAGTTTTGGTGAGTCGCTAGTAGCAGCCTTTGGCAAATTACCAGGAGAAGCGTTTGGCAAATCGCCGGTAGTAGCAGCCTTTGAGTGGGGTGGCGCAGAAGACCATGGGGAAGCCGTAGAAGGAATAGACAATGAAGCTGCAACATTTGGCTGACTGTCAACCAAAGATAAAGCGCCTGAGAGCTCGACTTTCTGCACTGATGGGTTCATCAGAGCCCGCGGCTCGCTCAGTGACGTTTCAGGGAAAAGTGTCTGCGTGGGAGAAGATTGTGATCCTTGGTAAGTCGATTTCGACCCAACAGCTCCGAGAAAGTCGTCATCCATAATTTCTATTGGCGTTGACAAGACACCGGCTGGGGCTGTTGTCGTGTTTCGTGGTGTTGTTGTTGCTGCTGATACTGCCGGAATTTGTATGCGGGGTGGTGATTCGAACAAGGTAATTTTGGTTCTTGGCTTTGACGCGCCAGTCGAGGGCAGAGTTCCGGGAGCTTCTTGACATTGCAGCAACTTTGAGCGCTTCCCGCTTCGCGCCTTTGTTGTAGACTCTTGTGACGAACGAGCTATTTTCGAAGACAGAATGTCCCTGGAGGAAGAAGCGACTGACTTGCCCTCTGGCAGCAGAGGATTGGCACCAAGAATGCCAAGTACATCTGGGAATTCATCGTCATCCTCGGAGTCGCAAATGATCATGTTACTAATGTCATCGCTCTTGCGCTTCTTTGCGGTTGACGGCACAAGCGTTTCTAGCCTTGATATTGCAACTTCGTCCCTTGGTTGAACATGAACATTATTAAACTCAAACTCATCTGACGAGTGTATCAAGCTATCGTCGAGGTCCATGGGAACTGGGGCATTATTCGGCGGTGGCTGATTCCGTGATGAATTGGCAAAAGATGTGGCAGGCTCTGATTTAGGCGGATTATTTGAGGAAGCTAAATATAAAAAGAACTTGTTAGCATCTTGATCAAGC
This sequence comes from Thielaviopsis punctulata, assembly GCA_036034705.1. NCBI lineage: Eukaryota > Fungi > Ascomycota > Sordariomycetes > Microascales > Ceratocystidaceae > Thielaviopsis > Thielaviopsis punctulata. Next base: position 2,183,709 of record CM069899.1, on the reverse strand, counting down.
GGTAAAAAGGGCGGCTGGTGCTCATAAATGACAAAGTACCTTCGACTTTTAGCGACGCTGCTTGCGACGCATACGCTCTTTCAAACCGACCCATGGCGGCTGCAGAGGTTGGTAAAGCCTGGTTTTCGGTAACAACACCAGTAACGTCACTCTTGCACCGGGGCAGCGATAGAGGTGGTGGTGGTTGCGATCGTTGTTGAGACTTGCTTGGTGATAATCGGGTAGGCAGATCGGGCATCATATAAAGCGCTTCATCGTCAATGCCGTCATCGTAGAGCTCGTGATCTAGATCTTGATCGTGTTGTGGCTGTGGCTGGGCAGCAGGTGCTGGTACCGGCCGTGGCTGTTGGTATTGTTGTCTTTGTTGTTGTTGATGCAACTGCGGTGGCCGCACCCCAAAAGAATGGAGTTGAGGGTTAACCGGTGGAGTCTTAGGCCCCTCACATCCAGGAGCACCTGCCGAGCCAAGCGCCGAAGTCAGCGACTTTGCCGGGGCCGAAAAGTCCGACGGGATGGGTGGCGCGAACTGCGTTTTGAGATTTGGTTTTACACAGCCGGGGTTTTTCCGCAGCCAGTCTAGTTGATCGGCGAGATTGTTCTGGGTCATCGCCCGACAAGGACAAGAGAAGCAAGACAAGGCTGAGAGGTTCAAGGCTTTCGGGGAGATCGGGATGGGGAAGGTAACGGAACTACGCGCGACACCTGGGTATCATTGAAGTAATAAAAGTCGGCATCGGCACCCGGATTATGGTTGGCGGCGAGCGGGATTTTGGACAAAGGGAACAAAACAAAAACAAGCACTTTTATCGTTTGTGTGCTATCATGGGCCAAGCGAGCACTTGATATTGTGCGTCTATATGAATATATTCTATAATGCGGATATTTCAACTAATGAAGGCCTTGATTGTGAGCAATGGCGATGAAAGATGGGTAATTGCGGTCTAGATCTTCCAATCTTTTGCGATAAGTCTCAAAAAAAATCCTCCCTCAGAGTTCGATTTGTTCACCCACTTTTATCCTACAAACTATGGCCTGCCTAGGAAAACGCGTTTTGGCTGTCATCACGCGAGCATCCCCGCTTAGTCACTAGAACGTTATCACGTGATCTCGTGTTGCGTGAATTTGAATTGACGCTTGTGCATAGTCACATGACCTGCATCTACATCGCCATGTTGTATGTGCTTCAGGTGAGAGTTCAATGTCGTTCATCCTTACTTTTTCTCCACGCATTAGTGTTTATGGCGCGGAACTTTGTTTTGCAATGTTTCTTAGATCTTGGAATATCTGTGGGAAGAAATCTCTTTTTCGTCTGAATGAGACGTAAGAAAAAAAGAAAAAAAAAAGTAGAAAGTGATGAATCGCGAAAATATGAACATATCTTTCCTTGACGACGGCAGGTTAGTTATGTGCTTGCATGAGTATGTAGGTATATTAGGATTCAAGATTCTTGGCACACTTTAGACGTCTTCCAACTGCTAATTATAGTCAATTTTTGAACGTTATATCTATGTACAAGTATGTACACAATCGTCATGCTGTGGCATGCACTTGGAAGCCGAGCCCACGCAATTTACCTACTGTAGTACTACAAGGCAATAAAGATATGTTCCGTCAAGCTGGTATTACATACATGTACATACATAGTATATTTAAGAGGTTTCGATTAAGCAAGTCTCTCATAATTCTCGTGTCACTTGTCTGTTAAAATGAGAGAACAAACATGTGTTACTACCAAAAAGCCTTTTGTACTGCCAATTAATCAATTACGATAAAACGGCAGGCCGCAAACCAGATTTCACATTGAAAAAAGCCTGTGTCAAATCAAATCTAAAACCGCCCATCCTGAATTCCAGTTTACAGCCTAAGGGAGAACCAGCCGGAATCTGCGATGTAACAAGGAAAACTTGACTTCAGTATAGTGTGTCTCCTACACTACATCAATACATGACAAGAATGAAGAGACTCCCTGTGGAAGTTAGTATTCATGTACATGTTTCTCAAATCTTTAAGTCACGGGTTTGATCTTTCTTCTGTTCATCCCTTTTTCTATCTTTTTTAATGATGGAAAGGAAGAAAGCAAGTCTAGACTTGGACAGTTGAAGTTTTCCCGACAGGGAAGTAAATCACGGTTGACTTGCTTTTGCTTTTGCTAGAAAGACGTTGCCCTTTTTGTTATTCTTATTCAGGTTTAAACTAATCACAAACTTAACTTTATTGGGCTTTTCCAGAGACAGAGGGACCCAAGAAGCTCCTATAGGAAGATAGATTTCACATTCAGAAACAAAAGATTCATACTAAAGCAACGCCCAAGTTCTGTGTCTTTTAGGGGGGAAGCCATTTTCATTGCAGTTGTTACAATGAGCTTATGTATACATATGTATGTGGTAAGTACATGATCAGTTCTGGAAATGGCGACATACCATGAAAGAGATGGCCGAGGGGAAAGAGGGAAATAGAGGGAGTCATAGACCGTGATTTGATTTATGTGTGTATGTAGATAGTACTTACGTGAGAGGCGCTTGTTGTGCTACCGAGGAATATAGGTATACATACATACTGCATAATGAAAACTGACAAGAATGGGGTTATACAATACGCACTACTGCAATCAATTACGCATTGCATCTGCATGGCGGAAATACATATACTTTTTTCTTTTTGTTGGGACCTGCATTTATTTGCGTCGTGTGGGATCACCATGTTCATTTTTGGATTAGCGGGTTTCTCTTCTGGGTTGCATTACACAGTGTCATGCAGGAAATAAAGATATACATATTAAAAATAGCAAAGCAAAGCTCGTATTAATCACCACAAAAGTAAAAGCAAATCAAGGAGTTTTTAAGAGAATAAAATATCAATCATTAATCTAAATGCATCAAAACTCTCAAGTAGAGCATCTGGGAATCAAAATAGTAGAATAACCCTTTTTTTCACACCAGCATATACGCAAAAGGTCACTTTATACTAAGTATGTATGTAGTATGTAGCAGCGGCAGCAGAAAGTTCAAGCCATGGCGACAAATATTGTTCTTAATAAATGGAGGGGGAATAAATCATCAATATCCGTTATCCACGAGGAAAAAGTAATATGTATGAACAATCAAAGACAAAGCAAAACGCGCACTCAAGATGCTACTGCATTTACAGGACCAGAGCAGCGACGGCACCAGCCAGCAGGGCAATGGGAGCACCAACCATCGAGGCACCAGCAGTGACAACGGTGGTGGCGTTGCCAGGGAAGACGCTGCCAGTGCCCGTGGGAGCAGCAGCACCGACGACAGTGGACAGGGTCGACGACGAGACCTCGGCGACAGCAACAGAAGTGGGCTCGGGCAGGTCAGTGTTGGCTGTGGTGGTGTTGGAGAAGATGTGGGTGCTCAGGGCAGGGGCAGCCGAGTGCGAGACAACAACAGCCGAGGACGAGGTGACAGCAGCAGCAGGGGCAGAGGTGGCGACCTCAACGGCCGATGAGGTCGAGGCAACAGCAGTAGTGGGGGCGGCAGCGGCAGAAGTGGTGACAGCAACGGCGGAAGAGGTCGACTTGGCTTCCTCGAACTCAATGGAGAAGGGGTTGGAGTACTGGAAGACGGAAGGGTCCGAGTCCAGGTACAGCTTGAAGCCGTAGGTGTTGGCCTTGGTCAGGGTCGAGGGGATGGTCCAGATAAACTTGCCGGCATCCGATTGAACCGAGGCTGGTGCAATTGTTAGTTGAATGTCTTGTAACGAGGCATAGATAGAGGTTGGAGGGAGTAAAGTCATAAATATTGGAGGGTAAAAAGGCTGCGGCAAGTAGGGAGAGATGTGGAAGAATACTTACAGGTAACAATCTCACCGAGCTGCAGGGTGACGTTGGAGGGACCAGCCAGCAGCTGGATGGTGACGGTCTTGCCGATGTAGACGGCGTCGGGCGCCCACTGGATAGTGTAGGGAGCGCTGGCATCAATGACCTCGTCGCGGGTAGGAGCCGTGATAACATCGAAGCCGGCAGTCTGGGCAATGGCAGCGCCAATGAAGGCAGCCAGGGTCATCAGAGAGTACTGCATTTTGGATATTTGAGATTTGATAGGTTGAATATATAGGGATATAAAGATGGCGTTACGTGAAGACGTAAGAATTATATAAGAAGTTTAATAGAAAGAGGAGAAAGTAAGGAGTGACTGAGGTTAAGATAGTGAATTAGCACGAGAAAACGCGATATAGAAGAAAATAAAAAACGAGGAAGAGAGAAAGAAATGAGTGACGATAGACGAGGACATGTCCAAGTTTTTAAGTCAACCAGAGCTTCTGGGATGGACAAAGAAAAAGGGACCTAAAAGCTTTAATCCGCAACTTGATCTCAAGCCAATTTTTTTTATTCCTTGAATCACACGTTAGGGCCCTTGACTTATGCCTTGGGAAGAGGAAAAAATAAACAACAAAAAAAAAAACCAGCCAAAGCAAGACTGTAATCTCCTGCAGACATTGTCTTGACCCGCGCATGGTTGCCATGCTTCCTCGTCTTTTCCGTTCAAGACATACTTCTTTCTTGTCTTCTCCGCTCAAGATATG
>CM069899.1:2148684-2167911 GCA_036034705.1 Thielaviopsis punctulata | reverse complement strand
TAGGGGGCTACGATTTTTGGTTTGTAGCACCAAATGACTACTAGTTATTGAGCAAAAGAAGGTAAATTTATGGGTCTGTGTTGTTGCAATAGAACGTCAGGAAAGGAAGAGGAGAAGAACAAGATGAAAAAGGAATGACGCCAGGAAGAGAAAAAGTCCAAGCTCAAATTGAGCAAAAAAGAGGAAAAGAAAAAAGGGAAAAGAAAAAGAAAAGGTGTTACAGGTGAACGAAAAAAACACAACAGAAACCAAAAGAAAAGCTCAAGGCTTGATCGTTCAGTTGAGAGTTGAGCTCCGAGTCTGGTTGAGTAGTGTACTAACCAAGGCATGGATTTCACAGCACCCATACATATGTACATGTCAGAACCTCGTCTGGCTTTGACGAACAAAACAAGCAAGCAAACCCTTGTTTCCTGTTTCTTCTTCTTGCTTCTGATTCCTTTCGTCATTTCTTCTGGATTTTATTTATTCGTCTTTCTTTCCTGTTTCTTTTCTTATTTCCTCCATTCTTCTCCTTCTTCTCTTCATTTTTTTTTTCGCGTCATCTCTGCGTTGTGTTCTATTCCACTACTCTACGTACAACTTAACGTCTAATATCTTTCTCTCTCCTCCGCTCTCTCCCGCTCACTCGTTCGCTCGATTTCCTCGTTTCTGCTTGGGCTCAGCCTGAGCTTGTCGTTTATCGCCGCGTTTACTGCCTCTGATAGCGCCTATTCATCCGCACCCGCACCCGCGCCCGCGCCCGCATCGCAACTCTGCCTTTTATCCATCTTATCAACCCTGCATTCTGTACTTTCACACGTCCTTATTTGTTGATCCTTTCATATATATTTTTTTCTTCATTTTTTGCATCTTATCAGCGACTGTTGCTTCTACCGACTCCGACCGAGCTCCTTCATACATATCTCTGCTATTCGATTTGCCCTTCTCACGACGACTACGAACTACATAAGACTCACGACGCCATAGCCTCTCGCTTCCAAGTTGCCTTTGATTCCGAAGCCCTTCTTTTCGCTCTAATCATTTTACCTCCTCTTTTATCTCGTCTCGCTTCAGCAAATAAATGGGCAAATAAGCATTTTGCTCTATCTGCCTTTATAGTGTTTCCCCCCTACCCACCCACCGTTATCAAATCTCGGCACTTTTCTTCAGCGAACTTTCTACGTGTTTTCGATCATCACCACCACCACAATCTACGCTTTCCTTTCTCTCTTAATCTGTCTTGATCTTCGTTTGCCGATAACGACGCAATCTGACCACAGCATAAAACAAAAATTCCCAACTGACAAAAATACCGCTGTATTACCCCCCCCTAGTCTTCGATGGAAACAATATTTGGCAGAATTGCTTTTTAGATTTCCTCCCCCGCCAGTATTTCTTTTCTTTTTTTTTTATTTCGCTGCGAACATTCCCGCGTGTCTGCCTATACAAGTCCGCTTTTCTGCTCTGTAAAACATGGGTAACAATCAGGGAAAGCTTGTTGACCCTGATGGCGAAGGTAATTTCTTGGCGTCAAGTTCCTCCATTCCGACCTTTGGTATCATTGTGTGTGTGTGTGTGTGTGTTTTTACTAATACCATGGTGACTTGTTTTCTCTTTTTTAGTGAACCTTAACCACTTCCGCTTGCTGCGAGTTGTTGGCAGAGGCGCCTTTGGTAAAGTGCGAATCGTCGAACGCAAAGATACCGGTCTCTCGTTTGCTCTCAAGTATATTCGCAAGGATGAAGGTGCGCCATGTTCTTTTTATATCTTTCCCGTCCTTTTGCCCGCTTCTCCCTTCTAACCACGGTTGTCTCTGTCTGTAATAGTCGTGCGATCTGAAAGTGTGCGAAACATCATCCGCGAGCGGCGCATGCTAGAGCATGTCAACCATCCCTTTATCTGCAATTTGCGCTATTCGTTCCAGGATATCGAATACATGTATCTCGTCGTCGATCTAATGAGCGGCGGCGATTTGCGCTTCCACATCTCCCGCAAAACATTTACCGAAGAAGCTGTGCGCTTCTGGATCGCCGAGCTGGGCTGTGCTCTGCGCTATGTCCATAGCCAGGGCATCATCCATCGCGATGTCAAGCCCGACAATGTCTTGCTGGATGCTGATGGCCACGTGCATCTGACTGACTTTGTACGTTGAAATATTGGTCTAGCTTGCTGTTGATTCACGCGCGCGCTAACAGTGCTTACAGAACGTCGCCTCGGACATTGTTCCCGGAAGATTACTTACCAGCAAGTCTGGCACGCTCGCATACCTCGCCCCCGAAGTCTACGCTGGAAAAGGCTACGACGTCCGCGCCGACTGGTGGTCTTTGGGCGTGGTATTTTATGAATGCATCTACAACAAGCGTCCGTTTGAGGGAAGCTCCGAGCAGTCGTTGAGCCAGTCTATCCAAAACGCTCGTCCTCGATTCCCCATTACTCAACCTCCCGTGTCCGTGTCATGCATGTACGCCATGACTGCTGCTCTCGATCCAAACCCGAATACCCGGCTGGGCTGCACGTGGGAGAGCTTTACCCAGCACGAGTTCTTCCAAGCCATTGACTTTGTGGCTCTGGAAGAAAAGTACCTCGAGCCCGTGTTTGTGCCTTCATCGGAAAAGACAAACTTTGACGCCACATACGACTTGGAAGAGCTGCTGCTCGAAGAAGCCCCGTTGGAAGCCCGCGCCCGCCGCCAGAAGCCGCGTGAGCGTTTGAAGGAAGATGCCACGGAAAAGGAGATTCGCGAGGACGAGCTGTACCGCATGATTGAGTCGGACTTTAAGAACTTTGACTACACGGTCGCCGCCTTGCGCAAGCTAGGGATCGACGCGCCTGGAAAGCCCATTTCATCTGGTGGTCTACCAGGAGGTCAAGCCAGCAGTGGAAGCTCCGACAAGACACTTGCTGTCCCCGGGTCAGTACCGCCGCCAAGCGAGAGGTCGAATGTTTCGGTCGAAGCACCGGGCCAGCACCAATATCTCCACAACAACAACATTAACAACCTACACAACGCCAATGCCATGCAGCGCATCCCCAGCAGCAGCGCGCAAAGCCAACGCAGCGTCAACGGATCCGGCGCCAAGACTGGCTCCAAGCCTCCGCCCGTTATGAGCAATGCTGACATCATGCGGCGCAACATGGCCGGCAGAAGAGTGCAAGGGCCTGGCGGTGGCGTGCAAATGACGCTCGACGGACACGGCAGCTGGTCGGACCTAGCGCGGCAGGACGCGACGCTACCCACGGATGCAGCCGGCAGCGGGGCCAACAAGGACAAGGAGGCTGGCGGCGTGTTTGGCTTCTTTTCGAGAAAGAAGGGCCGCGCGCATAGTCCGAAGCCTCGCGAGCGGGGAGTTTTGGGCAAGGAGGGCGCGCGACAGGTCATTGGATGATTTTTGTTTGTTTCTTTCCTTCTTGGCAATGACAAAGTCGGATGGATGCGTTGTGGAGGAGGGTTGGCCAGCTAGCCCTGATCTATTACTGAGCTTTGTTCTTGATCTGATCTAGCGCTGAGCTTTGCTCTTGTCAGGCATGGGTGCAGTTCCCCGATTTGTGACTTGTGTTCTTGTGAAAGAAGCCCGAACCTTCACTAATTTCCCACCCTTTTCCCTGTTTCTTTTCTTATTTTCTCCCAGTATTTCTTTTCCCTTCATCTCTATTGTTTTATTTTTCCTTTTTTTCTTGGAGCATTTTTCTTTGATTGATACCTTCGCAGCTCGGCTTTTATTCTCCTCATGGTTGTTCATATAAGTGTATGTTTTTATCTTTCTGTTTGATCGGGTTTGTTTCTTTTTACTTGTTGGGGGTTCTTAACTACATACTCTATCATTATCACCATCATTATATTTACCTTTATTCAGCTTGATTTTGCTGGGATTTCGTTAAGGCTGGCTGACGGAGAAAGTCAAGTTGAGTCGGCCAGGAAAAAAAAAGCATGTGAAACAGACACGTGACAACATATAGGGTTAAAGAATCAACACGGGTCTGCCTGTAAGCTGATAAAAAGAGCGGGGCCTATGAGATGAGTATGGAGGGGCGAAAATTTCACCCCGCTATTTCTTGTTTTTAATTAAATACAACAGAAAGTAAGATTTTATAGAGAGAGAACAACAGAAACAAGTAAGACGAGACAACAATGGCTTCTCTCCCTACGACTTTTGACCGTGAGTTTTCCCCTCCTACATGCTAATAAAGAGGGACTGCGAGAAACAAAGTTAACCAAAAAGAAAAGGTCCCGTCCGTATCGCCGTCATTGGCGGCACCGGCCTCAGCAAAATCGACGGCTTCGTCCCCGTCGCCTCCGTCACGCCGAACACACCGTGGGGCCTGCCGTCCAGCGCGATCCAGATCTGTCTGCACAACGACGTGCCGGTGGCATTCCTGGCGCGGCACGGCGCGCACCACCAGTTTGCGCCGCACGAGGTTCCGGCGCGCGCCAACATTGCCGCGCTGCGGCACCTGGGCGTGCGCAGCATCGTGGCGTTTTCGGCCGTGGGGTCGCTGCAGGCGGAAATCAAGCCCATGGACTTTTGCGTGCCCGACCAGGTGATTGACCGCACAAAGGGCGTGCGGCCGTTCACCTTCTTCGAGGGCGGGGTGGTCGGGCATGTCGGCTTTGCGGACCCGTTCGATGCCGGCCTGGCAGAGGTGGTCAAGGAGTGTGCGTCGGCGATGGTGGGCGACGGCGTTGTTATGCACAACACGGGAACGATTGTGTGCATGGGTGAGTTTTCCATTGTGATATACATTCCACACCAAACACGAGGCTGACTAATGAATCCACAGAGGGCCCCGCCTTCTCGACCCGCGCCGAGAGCAACATGTACCGCGCCTGGGGCGGCAGCGTCATCAACATGTCTGCCCTGCCCGAAGCCAAGCTTGCGCGCGAAGCCGAAATTGCATACCAGATGATCTGCATGGCGACCGACTACGACTGCTGGCACAGTACCGAGGACGTTAATGTCGAAATGGTGCTCAAGTGCATGGCGCACAACGGCCTGAATGCGCGCAACTTGATTGGCGCCGTGCTGAACCGCCTGACTGCCGAGGTCGATGGCCATGTCGTCATGGCCCGCAAGTGGGAGGGCTCGGTGGCTGGCGCCGTCAAGTTCATGACAAAGCCCGAGGGCCGCAGCGAGGAGGCCATGAAGAAGATTGAATACCTGTTTCCTGGGTTCTGGGAGGAGTAGGTCGGTTCTAGGGTTCACGGGTAAGGTCTGTTTCTAGATCTAGAGGACCAAAAACAAAAAGAAACAAAAAAAAGCACATAGACAATGGAACATGTACACTCTTATAGAAATTCATAGAAAAAGAAAAAAAAAAAAAAACACACACATTAATTACATCAACGCATACAAAGTCCGCACACTCTTTTCTGCGGCCGCCACATGCCATGGCCGCACATCCCACTGCTCCGTGACTCCACGCGCCCGCGCCAACGTCCCCAGCCCACGAAACTGCTTGAGCATCTCACGCAACATCGGATCAACGCCACGCGCCACCCCGTCCACCCACACCAGATTGACCTCGAGGACGGCGGGCGGATCCTCGCAGCGCGCGCCGCCACGCTTGACCAGGTACCCCGAGGCCATGGCGGGGTTTTGGCGCGCAGGCACCGGCGAGTTGTTGAGGCGGTGGCTGAGAACGACGCCCCATGTTTGCTCGGCCACGTCAACGAGCACGCCGTCGCCGTCGGCGTCGGCGGCTGCGTCGGCAGGGGCCGGGCCGCCGAGTGTCGACGTCGGGGTGCCCGGGGTGGCGCCGTCGAGAGCCCGCGGAGTCGAGGGCGTCGGCGTCGGCGCCGGCGTCGAGGCTTGCGGCGTGCCGACTGGCGTTGCATAGTGTGTCGTGTTCACGTGGACAGCCTTGGGCAGCAGTTGCAGGGCAGGCGCACTGTCGACAGCCAAGAGCACGACATATAGAGATGCCTTGTTCTCGGCCTGGGCCAGGTGGCCCCACAGTTCGGCCTCGCTGGGATCCATTGCACCGCACTTGCTAATGACAATGCGCCAGCGGACCTTCCACACTGCCATTAGTTCAATGGTGGCCTGCCAGATGTCGTTGGCCACCTCGGCCCACTGCATGCTCTGGCTGCGCGCATTTGCTGCCATGGCTCCAGCGCCCTTGCGATACAGGCAGTACGATGCCGTCTGTTGCTGTAGGCCACGGCTGTCTGTCCACGCCACACTGACCCAGCGGCCGTCTAGACTCTTTGCATAGGCCACATGAATGCTCGAGTTTTCATGTAAAATCGAAGCTGATGGCGCCGAAGTCTTGAACTCAATGCTAGACCGCTGCACCGGCTCGTCCAACAACACGGCCGGCGCCGGCATCGGCTTGTCAAAGATGGAACAACGGTCATATGTCTCGATACAGAGACGCGCAAGATCATGCGGCACCGGCGTGACAATGCTAGATGGGGCTGAAATCATGTCCATGGGCACGAGCTGCAGCACCAGGTCGTTGTGGCAGGCAATCTCCTTCTTTTCCAGATTGCTACGGTACAGCTCGTACAGCTGGTGATAGGCGTTGCAGGCCTCCACGATAGACGCCGGGTTCGATGGCCAGTACACAAAAAACAAAACAAAGTTCTTGTGCACGTGTGACGTCATTTCCAGCTCGTTCGATATTTCACCAATGCGGCTCATGAGCGCTGGAGAAACAGCCGGAAACGCCCCCGAAGACACTGTGTTCCAGTCGGGCTCCAGTGCAAACAGGCCATCGTCGGCTGCCATTGTGGCGTTGGATGCTATTGTCTCAAACGAGCCGAGCTTCATCGACTCGTACATGATCTTGAGTCTGTTGAGGAACATCTTGACGTCGTCTGCCAGTCCTAAAAGCCCGGGAAAGACGCACATGGCTTGGATGTCCTTGCCGCCCTTGCACGGCCCTAGCCCGAGACTCTCCCAGAACGGGATCGCCGTCGGTAGCACCGAGAGCCGTGTCTCGCCGCGCCGCATTTCCAGGTGCGATGGCATAATGTTGAAGATTTGTGGCTTTTCCGGCTCGCGCAGCGCCAGGTTCGTTCGCATGGTTGGTCGTTGCTGCTGAGACTGAGCCTGAGCCTGCGCCTGAGCCTGCGCTTGTGCCTGCGCTTGTGCTTGTGCTTGTGCTTGTGCTTGTGCCTGTGCTTGTGCTTGCTGCAGAGCAGTCAAGTCCTGCGTATCAGCTAGAGACCGCAGCGTCAGCTGTGTCGGCACTCGCAAATACTTGGGCAGAATCTTGGCTAGTGTATTTACCGACTGACGCGCCAGAATCGCCGAACGACGCCGAACGTCTGACATCGAAGCTGCTGGAGCCAGGCCCTGATGCGCATCCGTGTGGATCCGTAGCCATCCACTGGCTGCTTGCTCCGTAAGGATCTGGCCTACAGCCACCAGATCCTCGCCCTTGAGTTGCACACTCAGCGGCAGTGGCTCTGGTTCGGCCAAGAACTTTGACACTAGCCATCCTGGAGACGGAATGCGGTTCAGCGTCGACGGCTCCACGCTCGTGTTTGACTCGGTGTCGTCCGAGTCACGTGCCGGCGTTCCTCGTCCAGAAGTATCATCTCCCGGTCGCCGGAGCTCCATTTTGATGGGAGGCATGCCCTCGGTGTCCGACATGACCGTGTCCTCCATGTCCGAAGCTTCACTGATATCGTCAGCATCTGATTGAATCTCCTCATGCAGCGAAGATGGCCCCTCAATGCTCTTAGCATGCACTGCCAAGAACCGCTGACTCATGCTCGGCTTGGAAGACCGGCGGGTTTTTCCATGGGTCCGCAGATATATCGTTGTTGGTGGTGCTGAGATATTGAGGCTGGTGTTGCGTTTCTCCGGGCTCCGGTCCACTGAGTATATTCCACCCTCGGCATATCGGCTATTAACGCTCGGCACTGTCGAATCAAAGAGCAGCCTGTTGAAAACACGGCCCTTGCGCGTTTTGGCCAATAAAGGCAAAGAAACCTGAGGCCCGATAGCCCGCACTCGCTTGTACACTGCATCCGGGTCAAATGGACTCGAGCCTCTCTTGATACGGCTCGCTGATGATGGTTGTGCAAAGGAAGTTGATCTGATGCGGTTACTATTATTTGACGCATTGCTGTGCTGATTCATATTTTCGCCAAGACTGCGCGCGTGTCGGAGCTCGGGCTTGGTAAAGACCGGCGTGGGTTTCCGCGAACCTGGGAGTTCTGAAGGTGGCGGCATTAGCATCGATGTGTCTTGTTTCTGCGGTGCTTGTGGTGGCAAAGCCTGTAGAGTCGGCGGCGGCTGCATCTGGCCACCAGCCAAGGGTGCCCCAGCCTGAGACGGAGAAAGGCCGCCAGCTGGCTTGTCGTTAAAAAAGCTCAGGTCCGAGTCCGTCAGTTCCGTCTGATTCATCGGATCACTCGGAGCATCCAGCACCATGGCATCAGAGCCCATTCCCATGTTTCCCGCCTCAAACCATCCGTTGTTGGTCTGCCAAGCCTCTCCTCCCATTGTCAAGCCGACATTGAGTGCACCGCCGTTCTGGGCAGTAACCGGACTAGAAAGCGCTTCATCTGGCATAAAGTGCACCGACATGTTTTGGGCCTGGACTCCATCGGGAGGCGTCGGATACATTGCATTGGTGTTGAGTCCGGCCCGGTTCAGCGTCGAGTTTATGGGCGACTGCGCATTGGGCGGAAGCAGCTGAACCGCCGACCCCGGAGCCAGAGCGTGCTGAAACGTATTGGCCATTTGGTTTGGTGCTTGTTGGAAGGGCACAGATTGTTGTGGCTGAGCTGATTGTTGTTGTTGTTGTTGTTGTTGCTGTTGTTGTTGCACCTGCAGTGGTTGCTGTTGCACAGACAAAGCTTGCTTCATCTCAACATCAGACGATTGCGCCTCGCGGTTTGCTTCTCGTCTCGCAACTTCCTGTGCTCGAATCGCCGCCTCTAACGACCAATTCCGCGCACTTGTCAAAGGATCCCAGTCGCCAATATCGGGAAACACTGTCGGACAGTTCACCATTCGCCGACGCACACACAGCTTCAAAGGCCATTGGAACTGCAGGGCATTGCGGCCATAACCCTTGGGGTCTGTGATGTCACCCGTGCCCATCTGCACATCAACCCAAGGCGCCGATTCAATCATGGACAGTGGAACTCCGCGGATCTGGAATAGCGCTAAAATCGTGTTGCGCGAATCTTGATTCTTGGGGTGGGCAGTCTTGGAGGCGGGATATAGAGGACGGGTTGAGATGTTGTCGAGTCCGCCTTCGGGATACCGGAAACGCGCCATATAGCCAAAAGGCGCCAAAATCACGGCCGAGTCCGTCAGGCGGTGGTTGTGGGCCAGAGCCTTGTCAAGCAGCCTCAAGCCCTCGTGCACTGCAACGGAAATCCCAACCATCAAAGCACCGGCGCTGGTCAGGTACACTTGAATCGTGGCTGTAGCAGCCGATGGCGCTTGTGAAGTATATATTGAGCTTCTGTCCGACGGGATAAGAAGCGTCCGGTCATTGAGCGGGATTGCCCCAATCTTCCACGCCAGTCCAGTATTGAATGTGGCCTGTAGCGCCGCAATAAACATGGAGTGGGCTTCGGGAACTCCGAACGAGAATATGTGCGTCTCTGGTGGCCGGAAGCCCGTAGCATCTGCCGGTACTTGTTGCGCTGCGCTTCCGGGAGTTTGCCCAGGGCCAAAGCGGCTCTTGGCCAAAGCTGACGGTTCATAGCTGCCCGTTACTGCAAGGGAAAAGGCATATCCGGGGAGGTCTTGTAGAACTTCTGGTACCGCTGTAGACATTTGCTGATGGGATTGCTCTAGAGCCTCATCCTTGTGGACTATTTGGAAATACCATAAGGCCCGTCTTCGGCTGTCATAGAGAACCACATGGCCGGCATCGCGGGCGACTTGTTCGAGATAGTGAAATTTGGGACTTCGCGTTCGATTCGAATCAACGGCAATAGAAAAGAGGCGGTAGTTGATAGAGGCAATGTTATCCTAAGCAAACATACAGACGCACCTAGTTAGTGTATTGAAATGCGCGAGGTCTCCCTCTGCAACAGCCAGATGCAACAGCCAGATAAAACAAAACTCACAACTACAAGAGTGTTTGTAGAATAGTCTCCAGTTTCCATACTGGCAACTCAGGGCAGTTCAGCTCGTCATCAGCCAGGCTAGGCCAGTGCAGTCCAATGCAGTACAGTGCGCCTGCTATCAAGCTTGCTCGGAAGAACTTCCAATCGGCCGTGGCCCAGGGCTTTAAGCGCAAAGGCCGAATTGGAGACAATCGCGGAAATGTCCGCCGCGGTGTGTCGCTCAAAGATATAGAGCACCGATTAGAAAAGGCTTGTAGCAGCTTTTCTCAGGATTGGCAAGACTGAGAAACTGGCGCAGATACGTAGCCGGTGCGTGAGGCTGACAAGTTGGAGGTCGTCGCTATATATGTATGTATGGCTATTTCTAGCCGATGCTTAGATCTTGCGACGAAAAGAGAGGATTTCAATACTGAATAAGCAGCCACTGAACTTTTATCAATCGGAGATTCAGCGGGATAATAGATAGTCCGTCGTGTCTTTGTTGCTTGAGATATATGCGTAATGAAATGGCATTAATGTTAGCCTTTAAACAGACAAGTCAATATATAAGTGTGTACATAGTACGAACGTTAATTGTATTGTGGATGGGCTTCAAAGCTTGTGAGCTGAGATTAAACTTCTGTTTGGTGGTTTATGGCTAAATTACAGCTGGCAGCTGTCGAGCACCTGCCTACAGCTGCCAGCCAACAGTATTCACTACATATGTAGTACATAACTTGATCGTGATGGCAAAAACTCGATTTTCTAAAAGATACTTCTTCCCTCGTTCACCGTCCCCATCTCATGTTCTTTCTCTTTGACTTAACCTCTTGCAACCCTTTTTCCAAGTCTTCTGGCTTCAACCGAGGTGTTGGCGGAATATCCTCCAAGTGATCGTCGCTGTAGTTGTTTCTGTACGCCTTTGGTGGTTTTCCCTGTTTGACCGACTTGGGGAATTCTGTGCGACGCGGAGTAAGAGCAGCTGCGACTCTGCGCGCTGAGCGGCGGATGCTTTCGCGGACCTTCCACTCTCTCTTCTTTGCAACGAAGAATAGACACGCACCGATAGCTTTTCTCAAGTTAATATGTAGACTGCTTAGCACGTAACGATAATGACTGAATCTCACCTCCAATGATGGCCGCCGCAGCAACCACGATAATAATGGCAATCATACCCCCAGAAGAGATGCCGCTGTTTCCAGAAGAGTCGCCAGAGGCTCCGACTTCTGTGCCGTCAATGATTCCGCTTCCAGAGTCGCTGCCTTGCCCGGCCAGCGGGAAAGTATTGTTTGACATGGTTAACTTGTTGGCGTTGGTTGGCTCTGGAAAAGATGTAGACGAATATGCTGGGTGAACAAATAGTAGAGACAGAGCACAAGTGGTGTGTTTTGCACGAAAATCGAAAGATAAAGAAAAGAGCCCAAGGTTCCCATCCTGCCGCCGAAGATGAGGCACGCTGGACATTTGTACTTGTGTCCACTGTTCATTCTACAGCCCAACAACAACGCTTGGCATGCTGTTTCTTGGCTCATTAATCAGAGCCAGTCAAGTTTGACGGCTAAGCACTGTTACAGACTGCTGCCTTCTTGATACGCCTGGAGGAGGCGCCAGAACAGGCAATCTGCATAGACAGACCTTGCGCAGCATCACTAAGCTTATTCTTGACAGGGCTTTACTGTGGCGTCCTGACAATCCCGAAAGTCACATCTGTATTTCCCTGCCACTGGTATCTTCTTACCATTGGTGGTTACCATTCTGCAAGCGCCGACCTCAAGCGCCGGCACATTCTGTCAGGGACTAGGACCCGAATTACAGCCAATCAACGTTGTCTAAACGACCGTCTACGTGTGACAGAGGATCCAGCATATTAAACATCAAAACGCCAAATTAAAGCCAAAGAACCAGTTTGGTAAACTTGAATGAGACTGTGCTATGGGTCATGTTACCCTTTTCATGATGAATGTCGTATGCTTCAATAGACTTTGTTTTTGATTCTTCATCTTGACCTTTGAAGAAATCTATACCCCTGTTTCTTGAACTAGGTACTGTATATAACCCATGATATTTAGGGTCACAGTACCGACCGGAGCGAGAAAAGAGTCGGGAGGCAGCGTTACAAAACTTGAATATGTAAATGCTCATATCGTATATGTGCCTTTTCAAAATGACTGTAGCTCCCGTACCTGCTTTCGGGTCTCAACCCTTAATCATCGCCCACACGTGACTCGCTCCACTTAAGTCGACTTGAACAAATGCCCCTCCACAGAAAAAAAAGTGACGTCGTTGCGCAACCAACGAATTTTGTTGGTAATGTTTTCATTATTGTCAAGTTTGCAGTCCGATTCTTTGTCAATTCCCATTGTTCATTATTGAAGTCGGCTTAGCTTCGTGGTAGCATCAGTTTGCTCTAGGAGTGCACCACCAAAATCCTCACTAATCAATCTTTTTATATAAAAATCAGTCATGACATCAGCTGAAGAAAACGCTGAAAGCAGCCATTATGTCTGCGATGAAACCATCGAAGAGCGCTACTTTGGGGCTGGTCTCATCTGCATCGAGGCGCATTTCCGGGAGGCACCACTGATGGGCCCAAAGACTACGGCTCGCATCAAGACTTTGGTCGACTCAACCCTAGACAAGACTCAGTCAAACGCGACGGCAAGGTACCATCGACCGCTTAACAGAAAATGCTCTTTTGCTAATATCTCTCTAGAAATACCCTGGCCAAGAACGTTGGCATCTGGCTGTCGCTCGCTAGAACTTTACATTTTGCAATTACTTCTATTGCCAATCGCTCTCTCGGCCCGCCGCCATCTGGGTCGGACTCGGAGCGCCGCATTACGCCCCACGAGAGCAACGCTTTGATAGCGAGCAACTACCACTCGCTGCAGGAAGATTTACAGTTTGTCATCAAGCTCATGCACATTGCACGTAATCTGTTGGTTACGTCGGAGCCCGAGATCCCTCAAGATCTTTGCGCAGCTGTGCACTTCGACCAGGATGTGTATCAAATAATTCTTCTGTGTATCAATGTCGCAAGCAAGGGCAGTGATAGTGAAATGCTCGACGACACTTCACAAAGTCATTTAATCGAAATCAACGAACTCTGTAAGTCTTATGCTTTTAATGTGCTACCAATGACTGGTCAGCTAACATTGCCAAAGTCAAGAGGCTTCTTGTTGTTTCTCTTCAGCAAGCTCACAACTGGGTCGCCAAGCATGACAGAAACAAAATGTCATTTTGGCATGAGGTTCTCTTTGATTACGATTCTTCTGCGCTTAGCCAGCTTGGCACTGTCCGTTCGTCTTTTTGTGCGTCCGATGTTCCAGCCATCCCCGATGGTCTGCGTCCAGAGTTTGCCCGTGTCCAAACACGCCAATGGCTCCAAACACACTCTAAGCTACACCACGAAGCGAGGCGGCTCCTCTACACCTTTGCTCAAAACAACAAACGAGTCGAGCCTGGTGGCCTTCTCGGGGCCAGCAGCCATCTATACCGCAACTGGGTCGAGGATCCGTCCAAGGACAGCCCGACAGACAAGTCCCGTTCATTTGAGTCGGAGCCGAGTCATCGTGTTTCGGAAGAAGTCGAAAATTGGTACTTGAGGCACCAGGCTGTCCGCTACATTGCGCCACACATGACGACAGTCGACAACGTGAAGATTCAGATAGAATCGTGCAAAGCGTCCAGGATGAGCCGTTGCTTGGCTAATACTCGATCAAATCCAACCCCAGCACCCGTTCCTCCTTCGACCCCTGCTCCTGCTCCTGCTTCGACTCCTGCTCCTGCATCTGTCTTGGCTCCGGCCCCTTCCCCTGTCCCGGCTCCTCCCCGTACTACTGCTTCTGCGGAAAGCTCTACCGACGTTGGATCTGAGTATGCTGACGATTACGTGGAAGATGACCTGGAAGAAGACGAGGGGTTGCTCGCTGGAATTCTTACCGAAATCCCCAACATCCTCGATCCTAAGCAGATCGAGGCGCTTCACCTGATTGTCAAGTCTTGCATTGTTGGCATGGATGGACTCAACCCAACGCTAAACACACGCGAGCTGCAGCTGGCTCGGTGTAGAATGTTTCTGGCACTGGACTGTGGAAAAAGTCTGCTACGGGAAATGCTTGTATTTATTGCTGTGTGGGAAATGGAAGAGGCAGCGCTCATATACAAGCTGACGAGCGAGATTGTCGATGCGATTCACCAGGCGACTCTAATTCCGTATGCATGGCAGAACCTGAGAACTCCCAAAGACATTATGTCCCCAGCGCAGACTGTTTTAATGCGCATGATTTACTTGATCATGAAGAACAAGAGCGAAGCGTACCACGGCCAGCCGGGAGAGAACGAGAGATATATCAAGTCGAGAGAATTCACTAACGATGTGATTCTCATTCACTTTCTCTTCCACATCTTTCGCTGGGAAGTGGTTCCCGAATGTCTGGCTCTGATGCATCTGCAGACACAGGTTCGCGAGAACAAGATGGATGCCAGCCATTTCCCCATCGACATGTGGGACATGGACCGCGCCAAGGAGGGCTTGGCGGTCTTTTTGGACCTTATTATGATTGTGGCTGAAATTCCCGAGATGCGCAACAGCCTTATTGAGTGGGAGGCGATTTTCGACCTTGTCTCGCTTCTGAATGGCTTGGATGCTGCTGTTGTCAAGAAGCCGCTGGTCTCGTTGCCCAACAGATCTCGTGGTTCCGACACGACGCCGTCGGTTGATCGGCCATACACAGACGCCAATGGAAACCCACACTCCCTCATGCAAGAACCGGCGTACAAGTTCCCATGGGGTGGACTTAAGGTGCAGATTTTCACCATTATGGCTCATCTCCTCCAGCCTCCGCCAGGCCGCAGCAGCCCAGGAAATGCAGTGGTGCAGCAGCAGATTGTGCGCAACAATGGGATTGTTCCTTTGTTAAACAGTTGCGCCTACGACGACCACAATCCGTTTGCCAAGGAGCGAGTGACGGTATGTCTCAAGTGGCTACTGGATGGCTGCGAGGCTGCCAACAACTTCTTCCGCGAGCTTATTAGTCTTGCGCCACCTATGAATGGAGCTAATGGCGCAAGTGCGGGTGTGGGTGCGGGTACTGGCTCTGGCGGTGTTCCCCATGGTCCGGCTCCTCCTCCCCCTCCGGCAGCTGGCGGGGCTACTACTGCTGCCGGGAATGCTTCGAGGGGTGGTGATCCGGTGGTTGGAGCCCCTGGTGTCCCAGAAGCAACCAGAATTCGGATTGATGGTGTGGACGGCGAATTCCATGCCGAGATTCGCAAGAAGGGCAAGGGCAAGGCGCAAGCGAGATATCGCGATACTGAGCGCGGAATGGCAGCGATGAATCTCAACTCCAACGGCAACACCGATATGGAGAATGATTTTATGTAAGACGAGATATGAAGAGAGATGGGATTAGACAAAAGTTTTGGCGTTTGTTTTTTTTTTTTTTTGGTATAGTTATAACGCGGCTTTGAAGCTGTAAGAGAGTATATTATTCTGTATCACATTCGCTGGACTGTGTAGTAGATTTATGCACATACATACATGCATACAGATATACATACATTTATGTACATATATACATACATACATCGCGAGATACTCTTTAAAGGTTGCAGCCTGCACAATGGCAGGTGACCTTTTAGGGTCAGCGTTGCATTCAGTTATTAGCTGGCAGTTGCAGCTTCCACAGCTTACCGGGTAAAAAGACAATGGTCTGTCATTAAGGCGGCAAGTGCTGCCGATGGTCAGCAAGCCGTGGGCCATCTAGGACGGAAAGAACGGCTAAAGTTGGAGAAGCCCGTTTTGTCACAAGGCAAGTACTGAAAACTTCGAACCTGCTATCACTTGATTCACATCTCTATCAAGCACCATTTCTCGATTTCTTACAATGGGGGTTTTACTAAGAACGCCAAAGAATGTAAGCCAGTCAAGACCAGAGCCCCTCATCTTACTAGCTCTCTTTCTAACCATCCCTCTGGAAAATAAGGCCGCTGCTAAAGCGCTTTCGATGCTCCGAGCTGTGCAATACACACACCCGCCCGCCTGTCCGTGCCACTCCAACACCGGCTACCACGACCGCCTTGCGCCAGCCCTCATCCGTAGACATGCCAACGCATCGCCGTCTCGAGAATACGCTTTTGAGATGGCGGCATCGTCAATTCGCTTTGGCGAGGGCGCAACGAGCGAGGTTGGCATGGACTTGAAGAATCTCAAGGCGCAGCGGGTGTGTGTAGTGACAGATGAGACTGTTGATGAGTTGTTTCCAATGGAACAGGTGCGCAAGAGTTTGGATCGCGAGGGCATCAGATACACCGTTTTCAACAAGGTCAAGATCGAGCCCAAGGATTACTCGTACGTCTACGGACATTTATCAAAAAGAAAATGGATGATGAGCAAAAACTAACTTGGATCATAGCATCATGGAGGCCATCACCTGGGCCCGCGAATTCAAGGCTGACGCCTACCTTGCCGTCGGCGGCGGCTCCGTCATCGACACCGCTAAACTCATGAATCTTTACTCCACCTACCCCACGGCGCCGCTCAGTGACTTCATCGCAGCGCCGTCCGGCGCTGGCCGGCCCATCACACAGCCGCTGCATCCGCTCATCGCCGTGCCCACGACCGCCGGCACCGGCAGCGAAACCACGGGCACTGCCATCTTTGACCTGGCGCGGCAGCGTGCCAAGACGGGCGTGGCGCACCGCGCGCTCAAGCCGCTGCTGGGCATCTGCGACCCGCTAAACACGCGCAGCATGCCGGCGGCCGTGCGGGCGAGTTCGGGGCTGGATGTGTTGTGCCATGCGCTCGAATCGTGGACGGCGGTGCCGTATACGGAGCGAACGCCGCGGCCGGAAAATCCGTTACTGAGACCGGCGTATCAGGGGGCGAATCCGATTAGTGATGTGTTTAGTCTGCACGCGCTGAGGCAGACTGTCAAGTATCTACCGCGGGCAGTGAGGGATCCGGATGATGAGGAAGCGCAGAGAGAGATGATGTTGGCAGCGACGTTGGCGGGGGTAGGATTCGGGAATGCGGGAGTACATTTATGCCATGGTGAGTTTATATATGTGTACATATATGTATACATATATATATATATCTTTACTATTAACTAACTGTCCAACAGGAATGTCATACCCCATTGCCAGCCAAAACCCCAGCGACTACAAACATGCCGGCTACACCACCCCATCGCCCATCATCCCCCATGGCGTCTCCGTCGCCGTGACCGCTCCGGCTGTCTTCCGCTTTACCGGCCCATCAAACCCAGAGCGCCACCTGCAAGCCGCCGAAGTGTTTGGTGTAGACACGAGCAACATTGTACGAGCCAGCGCAGGCGACGTGCTCGGAGAGGCTATCCGCCGATTCTTCGACGACCTGGGCGATCAACCGGCGGGCCTCACAGAGCTGGGGTTTATGGCGGAGCATGTGAATGGGCTGGTGGAGGGGACGCTGCCGCAAGCGCGGGTGCTCAAGTTGGCGCCGGGGCTGGCGGAGGAGGTGGATGAGGAGAGAGAGCAGCTGACGCAATTGTTTGAAGCGTCGATGTGATTTTCTTTTCTTACTATGAAGTTTTGAGCCCTTGTCAGACAAGCTGGAAATACAAGTATAAAGTCCGGTATTTAACTCCAGGTTTGAAAGGTTACAATGCAGGAGTGAAGGGGGAGGGGGACGCAAACGGACGGCGAAGAAAGGCATAACAAAATTGACACGGAACCAAACCTGTCAGCTCACAAAGCTTATCAAGCTATTTCATCATTTCTCAATGTTACCCATTCTCATAAGCAAAGAGCAAAGTCCTCCTCAGAGTAGCACTGAGAAGAGGAAATGCTCAGCAAGCGCATAATCCAACTTTGTCATTGAACAAGAAGTTGAAGAAACTCTCCACTTGCAAGCAAGCAAGCATGGGCCCGTCCGTTAAGGGGGACTTGTGCTAAGACTTTCCTGTACTTGTATATATGTACGTATGAAAGTTCTGTATTGTACAAGTACGTATAGGTATGTACATATGTAACATACATAGTATAGTACATAGTGCATAGTGCTTGGTGAGATGTATGTATGTTGTATGTATATAGTAGACAATTATGTATGCATGTACATACTGCGTAATCATGTTCTAAACAATTCTGAGTCTTTTTGCAACCCATTTTTGCCGCCCGTATGTGTACTGTACCTAGTAATGTCAATACATGTGCATGCATAGTACATACTTGTAC
This sequence comes from Thielaviopsis punctulata, assembly GCA_036034705.1. Taxonomy (NCBI): domain Eukaryota; kingdom Fungi; phylum Ascomycota; class Sordariomycetes; order Microascales; family Ceratocystidaceae; genus Thielaviopsis; species Thielaviopsis punctulata. Next base: position 2,149,688 of record CM069899.1, on the reverse strand, counting down.
ATATGTACATACGTGCCAAATTCATTATGACAAAAGGGGAAACGGAGAAAACATGAAAAATGAACACGCCCCGCTTTGAATTTTGATCTGGTGGGATTTATCGCTGCTGACAAATTGACAAATGCGGCTGACCCACAACTTTCTAAGCCCCCAAAGTTGAAGCTGTAAAGCGCTTCAAGGAGGCTATCTTTGTAGTTTACGGCTAACAAAAGAGAGAAGGGGAAAGAATAGACGCGCAGAGAATCTATTAGAAGTGAACTATGTACAGGTACTGTATGTATGTACATACGTACGCACAACATGAGCAGCAACAGCTAGCGGTCTACAACTACATTGGAGTTGGTTAGCTAAATATCATATATTGCTCACACCCGCCTCGTTGTCTATTTGCACGTTACATCAAAGACAAAGCTGCTTGGCCTGTCTTGCTTGTTGATAACTTGGGTCAGAGCTTCGGCGGGCCAGATAGATGCTGCGTATGTACATTACAGTAAAAAGTTATGTACTGTAACTGAACGACCAGTAGAAAGGAACAACAGGCTGACCCGACCCGACCCAGCCTCTCTGAATCTAGAACTTTTACATGTTGTTTTCCTCTGCTTCCCCTCCATCTGCTCGTGCCATGCTTCGTACCTGGTTTCACCTCTGCCTTTTTTATGTATGTTGTAGCCAGCTTAGCTAGGTCGGTCTTGTTCCCCGCTAACAACATTGCCTGCCTGGAGAACTGCCCGCTCTTAACTACGCAGCATGTATGTACTTACAGTATGTAGTGTAGTACTGTATGTACTAAAAACCACACTAAATCGTAGCCTTCTAAAATCTTAATTCCCTCTGTAACTCACTTTGACCGCCTTTAACCTTTTTTTTTTTCTTTCTACATCTCCAAACACTTTTCAACTTCTTCTTCACCTTCACTATTCAACCCTCACTCACGACGCCAAGGACTTCCAGGAACAGAAAATACCATACAAAATTTGGCGCAAAAAAAAAAAAAAAAAAAAAAA
>CM069899.1:2121948-2141353 GCA_036034705.1 Thielaviopsis punctulata | reverse complement strand
AGAAAAAAAAAAAAAAAAAGAAAAAGTTCAGCTCAGACTGCGGTAGGCCAGGAGCCACGAGGACGAGAAAAGGAAAATGAGGTATAAAGTTTAATGAGGTGATCAACAAAGCAAGGAGATCAAATCAAGGTCAAGCTCCGGGATTCTTGTTTTATGGCTCTTTTGAGTTTATTCCTGTATTTCTTTTAATATTTGCTCTTCTGTTTTTGACCCAAAAAAGCACCAAAAAGTCTAGTTTTATATTCGTTTTCCAATCTTATTTAAGTATCTATAGTTTTTGGCTGACGATGGTTAGTTAAAAAACTTTTTTTTTTCCATCTGCTTGTTTTAATGTAGACGAATAAGTGGGGTTTCTTTGTGATTTTGAACAAAAGGTTTGATATTGGATGCCAGCTCCGAAGATCATCCGGTAATGTGCAGTACTCTTTGCATAAGGGTTTGCTTCCCCGAGCTGCCTTCATTAAACATACATGTACCATACTGAGCACGACAAGTGACAGAAACAGGGGCCGAAGACATCAAGGTTTCACCAGGTGACAAAAGATAGACGGGCTTTACGGCTGAATTTTGGCTAAAAAAAAAATTAAAAGAGAAAGGGCCTACTTGAAAGTATACGTATGTATGTACATATCAAAAAGCTCGCTGCAACGAAACATGTAGGATGCGTATTAAAGTAATTTGGAGGGGGAAGTACCTAAAGCTACCCGGGGTGCATTTGAATGGCATGCTGAACAAGAACAGGCATTATATTGGTTGGTCATTTTTGGCATTTTCACACAGACTTGGGGGGCACATACATACATACAATACATATAAGTATAATTTCGTAACGAGAGGAAGACGAAGAGGAATGAACACAAAGGTTTCTTTCTTCAACTACTTGTACTCGCTCAAACATCTGTGACAAGAGACAAACAGAAGAAACCAAATACCGGAAAAAAAAACATTGAGGGAAAGCCGCTTACGGATACGGCATCCATCTTGACTTTTTTTTTTTTTTTTACTAGGAACGGCATTACGACTTCTCCAGGGGGGATTTATGTCCCTGATATTTGCTTGTCAGGAAAGTACAGATTTTATAATAAAAAAAAAGCATATTAATTAGAATCATGCTCTTCTTCGGATCGCGGCCACCAAGCAGACAGAGTCTGTGCTTGTGTGGTAGGACTGGCCATGTGGATTGGATGGCTTGTGGACCAGTTGATAAAACAGGTTTGTACATATATGTATGTATGTAGATAGCAATGTACATGATATATACATACGTACAGTAGTAACGATATACAAAGAAGTTTAAAGGAAACTCAACAAATACATACTATATATTATGTACGCATGTACTACAATCCTCCCGGGGAAAAACTAGACGTTAATGCATGTGTTATGTAACTTACTTGCATGTGCTGGATAACGTATGTATGTATATTCAGGGACCAGGCCACAGAGTTTTAGGATTAGGTCCAGGGACAAAAAAAGCTGAATGCAACCGTCTACGTATGTATGTACATAGTACATATGTGCATACTTTTATTTACGTGTATTATATGTACATGTACTTATTTCTCTGTAACTGTGATTTATCAGGAACACGCAAAAGACAACAAGGGGCACAGTCACGGCCGCGAGCACGGGCCTAAACGAGCCGCACTCTTTTCTTTCTCTCTTTTTCTCGGGCTTTAGTAGATTGGAACATACATGCGAAAAACAGAATTCATCACAAATCACATTTTGACGGAATGAATGTCTTGTTAGTATTCAGCTGTATATATATACGCAGTATATAATATACATACATGCATACATACATACATACATACATATGCAGTATACTTGTGCAGCACGCCGCGCAAGCCTGCCTTCCATGTTTTCTTCGTTGCAACATACCAGTACATACTGGTATGGTACATGTACATACTCTATTTAACAGTCGGGTCCTTTCTTCAAGTTCACCGCTTAGGCCTCATTAAAAATGTGAAAAAAATAGATCCCTCAAATATGAAAATGACAGGCGCAAAGCAACGATAGTGATCGTCCCTACCCGCCATGCTCAACCATAGTTTTCACATAATACGAGGGACTTGATAGCACAAGCTTCTACCAGCGGAAAAACAGGAAAGCAGGAAATTTGCACTTCTGGGCATTTTCGATTTCTCTCTCTCTCTCTCTGCTTTTCGGTTTCGGATCCATATTCCTCATACCGTCATCATTGCCGCATTATCCCAATGCCATTTATGTATGCTTGTGTAAGTTGATTCTCCTTTTATTTCCTTCGAATAAACCCAAAACGGCCAGTCAAGCTAGCGGCGTTTAATCCGCCAAACACTGAGATTCCAAGCTAGCACAAGAGTTGTTTTCCTTGCCTCTACTCGAGATATTGGATCGTGGGGACTGGGTTCTCTCTTTGGAAACAGTAGCGAGCCATACTTGGCTTTCTTTTTCCCTGAGTACCCGACTGACTGACTGACTGGCTGTTTTACTTGACAGGCTCTTTATTTTACTTTATTTTTGATTTTTATTTTATTTTCTTCAAGTAAAATTCCACGAAAATTACTTGTCAACTGCAACCTTTCATTAAAGCCAGCACGATTCAGAAAAGTCACGCCTAAGCTGAGCTCGAGCACTTTGGCCTTGCGGAATCGACGTCCGAGTACTTGTACATACATACATACATACATACATACAAGCTAACAAAAGGTAATCAATCCTATCAGCTTTTTCTTTCTTTTTCCGATCCATTCTCTCCTTCATTCTTGAACTCTGACTCTTTGGTCTGCTACTTTAGAATTCTATCTGCTGCTGCTCTTTTTCTTCTTTTTCTTCTTCTTCTTCCTCTTTTCCGTTCGTTCTCCTTTCTTTCTTTTCATCTACACGCCGGTTTCCTTTTTCCATCTTGTCTCTTTTCTCTAATTCGTTTCTCGTCCGTCTCATCTTTCTTTTTGTTTCTTTTGCTTTTATACCTACATACATACCATACGTACATATAACTTTCTTGCATCTGCCTATTCGCTCGTTCTATCATTTTCACTTACTTCGTCTCTTTAAGTATCCCCCCTTACAGACATCTCTAGTTGCTCCAGTCCAAACTTCTGCATGGCCATCTGTTTCCAGAGCGTTGTGTACTAGCTAGTACTACATACACATACAACACAACTCTCTTCACTCCGCCATAATGAATTCAACATCAGTGTCGATGGCGGAAATCCCAACCGCTCTTCGGACCCTCGTTTCTCATGTAAGACCAACTCTTTATGCCACTCGCTAACCCACTCTCAACCAAAACCTGCCTGCCATACATACATACATGCATACATATATGCATCACACCCTTCCGTCCCCGTATCTCTACCATGGTTGGCACCCGCACGCACTGATTTTCTGCAACCACTTGTTCCTGTTCCAGTAGTACATACCTATGTATAAACATGCCGCCGCTTGCTGCACAAGTCTGAACCACAAAAATTATAGCACCCAAAAAAAAAAAAAAGAAAAAGAAACGCCATAGCGCAACATCAGCCAAACTACATGAGAAAACAACACTAACCTCTATCCCACTTGCGCTTTCAAGTATCTCAACAAAAAAGACACCGATAAGCCTACTTCCAATCTTCGCTATGATCAGGGCTTGAATTTGGTCCGCGGCTTTCTCGAATATGCCTCAACCCACACTATCGAGGAACTACAGGCCTTTACCAGTCAGTGGGTGCCACACCCAGCATGGGTCCGGGTTGAAGGCGCCGTTATTCCCTCCAACTTTCTAGAAAAGGCCGCCGCCTATCTTCAAACCGAACTCGGAGAGGATGGTCTTCGCCAGGTTGGCGGCCGTCACTGGTGGCAATGGCGCATGCCTGGTACCAGTCTTGAGGCCGAATGGGTTGAAATGAAGTCAGACTATCTGAACAACCTCCAACCACCCTCAGGCTCGTCGCAACAATCGCGTCGTGTCATGTTTTATCTCCACGGCGGCGCATACTATTTCGGTGGCGTTAACGAACACCGCTACCAACTACAGCGCCATGCGCGCAAGCTCAAAGCCCGCATCTTTGCGCCTGAATACCGTCTGGCACCCCAGTTTCCATTTCCGTGCGCCCTCCAAGACGCGCTTGCTTCGTACATGTTTCTGCTGTGCTCCTATGACCCTGCGGAAATCATCTTTGCTGGTGACTCCGCAGGTGGCGCCCTCATTGTGAGCTTGCTCGTCGTCTTGCGTAATCAGCAGCTACCCATGCCGTCTGGCTCGATCCTGCTCAGTCCTTGGGTGGATCTCACTCACTCGTTTCCCAGTCTTACTTCTGATCCGAAATTCGACTATGTCCCCAACTCGGGGTTTCACCACAGGCCGTCAAAAGCATGGCCGCCGCCCACCCAGGAAGAATGGGTTCAGATGTGTAAGGAGGCCGGCGTCGACGTCCGGACTGGCAAGGTTTTTGAGCTGAGCCAAACAACTCCCGAGAGCGATCCAGCTGGAAGCAGGTATCCTCCTCACCATTTGAAAGTCAACATTGATGGTGAAGAGCTCACTATAAAAGACCAGGTTCAGGTAAGCTTTGCGCCACCAAACGCCACCATGGAAACACAAACACGCGAATCTTGGTGAAACAGCAAGTAAAGTACCAAAGACTAATCCTTGACTCATTTTGTCTGCCGCAGATGTACGCCCCCAACCATCTTCTATCTCACCCGCTCGTCAGTCCAATCATGCAAGCCACTCTAGGAGGTTTGCCTCCCGTTATGATTGTTACTGGTGGTGCCGAACTACTACGCGACGAACAAATATATATTGCCCACAAAATGGCCAACCCTCAGAAATACGCCCACCCGGATCTCTCAGCCGCCGACCGCGCCCGCGTCAACCAATACCCACCAACTCTGGTGCAGCTTCAAGTCTGGGACCACTTGTGTCACGTCGCCACTACTCTGAGCTTCACCAAGCCTGCCAAGTACATGTTCCGCTCTATCGCGCAGTTTGGCGCATGGGCCTTGAACGTACGGCCCCAGAGCGCCCATAGTTTTCTTTCGCAGTCTGATGACTGGTCCGACGTTTCAAGATCGACGACCCATGCTACGGCTACTACAGCCATGACTGACGACTCTAGAAGCAACGGACGTATCGGGCGTGTGGGCAACGCCGGCGACCCGCTGCCTCCGTTTGTTGATTCCATGATTCGCCAGCGTGTTAGCGGAAACGGTGATATTTATGAGCTCGCACCGGCATCCGAGTTTCCGTACTGCGACCCGCCAGACTTTGAAAATGTTGGCAAAGTCAAATCGATTCCGCTGCAGAGATGGGTTGCACAAAAAGCCAAGTTTGATGCCAAGTACCATCGCGCACTTCGCGACCTGCGTAAGGAAATCATCGAGGACATTCGCGGAGGCTTCATTAAGCACGGCGAGGGCGAGAACCCGCCGCTGGCAGCTATTGCTGGGCGGTTTCTACTAAATCCAGTGCCGCGCAAGTCGAAGCTGTCCAAGATAAGCATTCCGCATGTATGGTCAGTGTGGAGTTCTCGCAACGACGAGAATGTGACGCGTGGCCGCAAGAAGCGACAGGAGTTGCAAGGCGATGACGCGTCGTCGCGAAACCTGATTTCCAGAAGAAGAAACTCTTGTGAGACTGACGCAGACCGCTCGTTTGTATCCGCCACATCCAACACATACGATGACGACTTTACATCAACAACGCGGGAGGAGGAGCGTCAGAAGAAACGTATTGAGAAGGAAAGACGCAAGCTCGACAAGGAGACGGAGAAAGAAAAGAGACGCGTGTTGAGACGAAAGGGGTCCAGCTTTGGCAATGACGATGCTGAGTCTCAGTCGATCATGTCTTCGAGCAAGTCCAGCCGTCTTTCATCCGAGACGTCAACCTCTTCCCAGAAGCTTGAAAGATATGGAGAAACGCGGGAGATTATTATCCCTGAACACGAGGTTATCCAGCAAGACTTTACTTCTCTGACCCCTTGGGACACTGTTGAAAGTGTGACACCGAAGCGTGCCGTGAAGCGTGAGCCTTTGGTCACTATCAACCCCAACAAGTCGATGAGTAGCCTAGGCTCTCGCGACGAAAAGTCGGAAGTCAATGTTCCCGTTCCGGTGCCGAAGCTGGTGGAAAAGGCCAAGCCTGTGACGCCTACCCAAAAAGTAGCTACAAGCTTTGAGAGCCAGCTTTGGGTCGGCTACGCAGCGCCCATGTACGCTCCTCCGACTAAGGCTCTGCCCAAGATTCCCGAGCGCGGCCAGAAGACTGGGCCTAAGGGAAAGAAGAAGACGGGCAAGGGAAAGCCAAAACCCCGGCCAAAGGTGCAGTTGACGCCGCTGGAACAGGAGCTCTGGGGTATGTACACGCTGCCGCTGAATATTCCGGGCAAGAAGTCGCCTAAGAGGGTTCCATCGACACAGCCGCTTATTGATGAGCCGGAGAAGGAAGGAGGAGAGGATAAGGAAGAGGCCGTTAAGAGCGCAGATGGAGTAGAAACCATCGATAGAGTCAGGACAGCGGACGGAGTCCAGATGATGGATGGAGCGTCTCCCAAGCCTGACACTGGCGCTATGCCTCCTGCTGGCGTTGCGTCTCCAAAAGCCGATAGTCTGGAAAGACGAGCACCGACTCCTGTAAACCAGAAGCAGTGGAACCAGTCTCCTGGTCCCAACATCCCTCTGCCTCCGCTTCCTCTACCGCGAGTTCCGCGACGCTTCAACGGCGAGCCTCTGCGCATTCAGGTTTCATCTCCCGATATGCGCCAGACCGCAGAATCGGACCGGACCAGCAACAGCGCGACCGGCGAAGAGCGCGGCCGGCAGTTTTCGGATGCACCGATGCTCTCGCCGGCTGTGGCTGAGGGCTTCTCGTCGCAGCGCACGAGCCGGAGTATGACGACCACGCCGGCATCATCGATTTACCGCGAGCAGCCATCGACGCCGACAATGCGCAAACGTATGGATACGCGCAAGTGGAGTGAGTTGCATGGGGTGCCGGATGAATCGAGTGTGGCGCAGTTGCCATGGGAGACGGAGACAGAGACGGAGACGGTGTTCCGGTCGCCAGTAGCCAGTGATCGGTCACCAGTTGCTGACGACCATTCGCTTCGTCGTTCACCCCACGACGCTGCCTCTATTGCCAGCCAATCTGTCCGGTCCTTCACGCCCTCTGAAAACATGCTTGCGCATGTCCCAACAACCAACAGAGTCATCAAGGACATCAAACGCTGGGAAGAAGTGCAGGGCGTGATGGACGAATCCAGCGTGTGCCCGACGCCGTGGGAGCTAGAAGCATCGCTGCCAAAGCTACCATCTAGCAGTGGCATGTCCAATGTCGCCGAGGATGCGGCGGCCCGCAAGAGGCGTGGCACTAGTGTAGGCCGTGAGAAGCGGCGCTTCTGGAAATGGGGCCGCAGCTCGGCTGAGAAGAGTGCGCAGGACGTCAGCGGCAGCGCCCGTTCGTCGTCTTCGCACCCGTCGGATACCTCGGACGCCACATTGGTGTACTCGGGCCTGCCGTCTCCGTCCATGGTCTCTGTGCACACCACAGGCCAGATGAGCGTTGTCTCTGCCAGTCCCAGCGTGCCCAAAATCCCACCACAGCACCAAAAGAGCCAGATGGAACTGCTCCTGGACCAGCGCCGGCAGCGCGAGCAGGAGAAGGCAGCAAAGGGCGAAGTTGAGACAGGCGTGGTGGGCAAGCGGCCGATGTTGGGTGGGATTGCGCTGCCGTTTAGCCTGGGCAAGAAGGCGTCCACAGAGAGTCTGGTGACGCTGCACTCGGATGAGGATCACATGCCTAGAAAGCAGGAGGAGGAGGAGGCGGAGGCGGAGATGGCAAGGTAATATTTTGTTCTGTTTGTATATCACGCTCATTTTCTTTTTGATTTCTTTTGTCTGCTTGTTTTGCTTTTATTGTTTGATACCTACTATCGTCTGTTATTTACGTTGTTGTGAAATGAGTTTCAAGAAGTTTTAAGAATAGAGTTTCCATTTTACCAAGGTTCTTTTTTTGGTGCACGTGACGATTATGTATTTGAAAGAGGCATGTGAAGATGATATTGATGGGCAAAACGAGATATGAAAAAAGAAGAAAGGGGCAGAAAAAGAGTCTAGTCTGTCGTGTGTTGCTGTAGAGTGACACGATCACAAAGGAGTAAAAATACAGAGTTAATGAAGATGGGAGAAGAAAAAAGAAAGAAAGGGAAGAGAAAAAGAGAGAGTTAGTTGTACACGCCGTATGACGACAGTCTCTTGTGTTACTGGGTCAGAGTCAAGCAGCATTCTCTTTAGCAGTCCTTTCACAGATAAGCCGGCCAAAGAGAAAGAATGAGGTAGGGACGGCAAAGATAAAAAAGAAGAAGGAGGAGGAGAAGGAGAAGCTTAGTCAACGCCGTTCTCGCGCTTCCAGCGCTCCAGGTACTTGATGGGATTCCGGGGGCCGTCGGGAATGCCAGCGTACTTGTGCAGTTCGGGCTGGATAGCAGTTGGGACGAAGGGGGTGAGCTATATGCAAGCAGTGTTAGCCCCTGATTTCTTTATTGGTACTGTCTCTGGAAGGAGAAGAAGAAGAAGAAGAAGAAGAAGAGGAGGAGGAGGAGGAGGAGGAGGAGGAGGAGGAAGAAACTCACCTTAAAGTCCTTCAAGTCCGGCACGGCATACGTGCGCACCTTCTCCCACTCGATGATGTAACCTCCGTACTTGGTGTGGCGACCCATGGAGCCGGTACGGTTTCCCTTGTAGAAGCCCTTGTTGACATCTTTGACCGTCAGACGCAGTTTGCGAAAGTCAATGTGCAGCGAGAGCGTAGGCCGCATTTTGGTGTATCTTTTTCTTCTATTTGTCCAGAATAAAAAAGAAGAGTTGGGATGAATGAAAGCAGTGTGGACTGCTCGTCGAGTCGGAGCCGGTGGATCGTTCGGTGGCCGGAGGAGAAAAACGGCCGGCGGGAGGAGAGGGAAAGGTTCAGTGACAAGGCTGAGGTTTCGACCGGCGAAATGTCGTGATGATTTTCTTGTGCTTTTCGGATCAGGATTTTTTGGTGGAGCCGCTGGTTGGAAAACGCTATGTCGCCGACGGTATAGTGGGGTTTACCTCTTTACTGGCTGTCAAGGGTTTAGCTTTCAGGCAAGGGTTTTGTCCTTGAGTCGTTCAGCTAAGCTAAATTAAGGTCATATCAACAGAAACAAGGTATACATACATACATATACGCAGTATGTACCAGTATGTAAAGAGCTGTAATGTATGTATGCAATATGCAATGCAATTAGCCTGGGGACAGAGCACAGCTTCTTGCACAACAGAAAAAGATCGGCACCTGCCAACTTGTTTTTACAATGACAATCGTGTCTTGAAAAAATGATATTCCCTTCTTTTTAAGCTCCCTTTTCTGGCGTTTATGCGTCCTGTTATCAATCAATATACACCGTTTTCTTGCGCCTTTCCTTTGTCAGTTCCAAAGATTCTCTTCCATTCGCAGCTCCGTCCGATCTCGATCGAGTTCTAAGCTCTTTCCGTTCTTGGGCGATTGTTTTTTTTTCTTCGAACCCTCCCGTTCCATTCATTAACCAACCAACCTCTGCTTCGTCCTGTCGAACCTCCCTCTATATTGGCCATAGCGGCCTAACTACATCATGCTCCGATAATTGCTGTCTGCTCCTTGTAAGCCTGCGATTTTAGTTGCTGAGCTTCTTCTGGTAGCTTCTCCTTTCTCCATCCATACTTTATTACACCTAATTTTTATATACACACATACATACATACATACATACATACACCTTAATAATGGGCGACCCAACCGACTCGGCTTCCGCCCATCAACACCAGTCTCTTCGGATAGCCCGTCTGCGCCCATCCGAGAAACCCCCCATAAGCGACGATGGCCTGGCTGCTCGACCCGCTGACCCGCGCCGCGCAGCACGGGTGACGTCAGCCAGCTCCGCCCCCGCCCCGGCGCATGCGCCTCACTCCGCCCACCGCTCAAAATACGACATATCGCCCGAACTCCCGCAGACCCTCGCCATGCCGTCGTTTCCTGACCCGCGCACGCCGAGCCGCGGCGAGTCTCAGTACGGCTCCGCGCCGCGCAGTAGAAAGAGCAGCGTTACCGAACAGTCCAAGCGCCGCAGCCAAAAGATTCGCCATGGAGGCGGGTTCCTTTTGAGTGATGGCTTCGCTCTCGACGGCCAGGCAACTAGTCGCGAGAAGCCAAGGGGATCCAGGAGTGCAAAGGGAAAGGCTGTTGCCGGCTCGCGGTCGGGCTCAATGGGCGGCTTAGGGTTTGATCTGGAGCCTGCGTCGATTTCTAAAGCCATTTCGATGCCGCATATGACGAGTGCTCAAGTTTCTGCGACAGACTCTTATGGCATTTCTTCTGTTGGCCCATCTGCAAATGCTGCTCTTGTTGATTCCCCTACAAATGCTTCTGCTGGCCCTTCGAAAAACGCCTCTATTAACCCTTCTGCAAACACATCCATCATCCCTTCCTCATCATCACATCACCCCCCCGATACCGCCGTCGTCAAACCTCAAAATGCCCATCCCGATGCTCAACATGTCGAATTCCGCGAACCAGAACCGAGTGCGCCGCTGCCCATTGAAATTGACTCGGCTCAGATTGTCGATATGGCTCTGCGCATCAACCACTCTCGTCGATTATCCGCCCAGGCCTCTGTTTCTCCGCAAATGCCGTCCCGAATTGGAGCTATTCCGACTGTGTCTACTGCTCCAAATAACAGTACTTTGCGGCACCATCTACAGCAACGCCGCATTTCACGGACGTCGTCTCCCCGCCCAGACCGAAATATCAATGGCCATAGATTGTCTGTGGGCAGTGGCAAAAACCCGCTCATGGTGCAAGCACCGTTTGAGGCGCTGGTGCCTCTGGAGTCTGCATACAAGTACCAATTTTCCCAGTCTACTCTGACGCGCGTGCAAAAGGCGCGCAATTACATGGAGTTGATGTGGCAATACCGCCTGCTACTGGAGGCTCTTCCACCGGTGTCAGTTGGACCGGTGGAAGATCAGCATGGGAGACTTGGCCGTCCGTTTAATCCGCTTCAGTATATCCGGAATCGCAAGGTGCGCGCACGCGAGCGCAAAGCTATCGACGGAGAACTCCAAGGGTTTGCTGATGTTGTGCGTGTGTGCAGTTGGGTAGAGAGAATCAAGGAACACAAAACCCTGGTGCCGTTTGAAACTGCCGACAGCATGATTCTAGAACGAACACCGGTTTCTACTAGCAAGAGCCAAGTATCCAACAAGCCGAATCGGCCGAGACTGGATTGGGAGGTTGAGCCGGCAGACTTGATTGCAGATATCTATTGGCTGGAACAGGCGGACAATAAAAAATACCTGCAGAACCGCGAATGGAAGCCGATATTTCCGGCCTCGGCTTTTCAGCAGGCGTTGCCGCCACCGCCGTCTCCGCCACAACCACAGCCACAGCAACAGCAACAGCAACAGCCGCAGTTACAGCCACAGCAGCAGCCACAGCCAAGTCAGCAAGCACCTCATATACTGTTGGGGCCATCAGAGTCTCTTACGGGAATATCATCATGGATTCCTACCGATTCCAGTACAACCGGAATCACCTCACGGTCTACCACCAACACTGTCGGCAAAGACGACCAGCATCAGATTTCAGAGACAGCAGCCCTAGATAACAAGCCCGGGTTCGAGAGCGACCACGGCACGTCAAAAGCTGGCAAGGCTCTTCATAAGCTACACGGATTCAAGCCAGGCCACAAACACAGCAGTTCCAATTTCAGCCACCACGATATTCGCTGGCGAGGCCGGTCTTCGCTTTCGGATGACTCGGACAGTGAGCTGGAAATACGCTTCAGACCCCCGAATCGCCGTGGGACGCTTACATCTTATGGCAAGGACATTCTGGAGAAGCAGATGCTGGATCGCATGGCGCAGGCTTTGGCAGAGCAGCAGCGACAGGAACAACAACAACAGCAGCAGCAGCAGCATGGCCTGGTTTCCAGCCCGGTTGCAGTGTCAGACGAATCAAAGCCGGTCAGTAGACTGGGTAGCTGCCAGGGCTCGGTTATGGAATTGAGTGAGGTGGATGAGAAGCCGGTGGTGGAAAAGTCGGCTGAAAATAAGCATACTGCATCTCCCCGCTTTTCTCCTCGTGAACGCCGGCCCGGTCCCGTCATGTCGTCACGCAACAGTCTAGAAGTTCCGCCATTCACCCGGCCGTCGCTTGAAAACGACTCCTTCCAGTCTCGCCCAGTCACACCAGAGTTTCTAGATGTTTCAGACTCGAGTCGGCCACCGTCACCATCGCGCAATCCTTTCCACCGGGTGAAGAGCATCTTGCGTGATCGCAGCAGAGAACATACTCGCGATCAATCGATTGAAAGAGTCCCCGAAGAGCCCGAAACCGCCACAGACCCGGCTAAGCACAAAGAAGCCGTCTTGTCGCCTACGCACTCAGAAAAGGACCATGTCGAGTTTGCTAAGCCGTCCAAAAGCAGCACGCTGCGAACAGAAACTGGCGCAAACAGCAACGTCCGCGAGATGCTGCGGCTGCCAGGAACCCGCATCGACAGTGCCATCCGCGGAAGCCTCTCCAAGATTGGCGGCTTGATTTGGCGGCGCGATGATGCGTCAGATTCAGATTCGTCAGATGCAGTTACCCCGGTGCCGAGCCAGATGTCAACAGAGGCGGAGTCTATGTTGCCGAAACGGAGCCACACGCCTGAACCTAGTGGTCTTGGAACGCCAGAGCCGAGACGCCCCAAAACACCAGAATCCAGTGGCAGTCCCAAGTCCCCCGAGCCCAGCGGTCTCGGCACGCCCATACGGCCATCGCTCATGCACAGTCAAAGTCGCCAGTCTTCGCGTCTGGTGGCTTTGAAGCCGCCGCGCATCGATATCCAGGCTGCCTCGCCGCGCAATACCAGCCAAGTTGATCTCTCAGTGTCTCCTATTGCAACGCCGACGCCCACGGCTACCCCGACCATGCCAAACATGGTACACATTCCACTGCGTCTGCAGCTTCTCATGGAAGACCCTATTGCTCTACGGCCACAGCGCACTACGGACAGCGAGTCTCCGCTGGCTACTGCTACGCCAACATCTCAAAAACACGCCCCAATATCCCGGCGCGAACTGGCCCGTATGCGGGCCCTGATTCTTAGCACCGGCATCCGCGCCATGGAAGCAACGCGCTTCTCACAGACGCCGCAGCTGATGTTCATCGAGGCCGGCGCCCTGCCCAACATGCCCGCCACGGAACAAATATCCACCGCCCGCATGCTCCTCCAGGACGTTGCGCGGCTCAGCAAAAACACTCCATATGCCGTCAGCGGCCGGCGTGTCTCACTGCTCGACTTCCACGCCACGGCAGCGCACACGTTGCACGCCGTGCTGGTGGCGCAGGAGAGCCAGTGGCACGTGGCCGCCACGCGCTTCCGACAGTCGACGACGCCCAAGCTGCACGCCGAGATTGACGCGGTGCGCGGCGTCGTGGCTACCGACCTGCTCGAGCTGGTGCGGCAGGCGGCGGACGATGCCGATGAGGCCAACCGTAATATGGTTATGAGTCAGGGGCTCAAGGCGAAGCGGGCCGAGGAGGCGATTGACAAGATGCTGCGGCGCAAGAGGAGGCGGTTTCGCTGGCTGCGCAGGGGCATGTGGCTGGGTGTGGAGTGGATGTTGGTGGGTATCATGTGGTCGGTGTGGTTGGTGGTAACGGTGGTAGGAGCCGTTATGGGTATGGGAAGAGGCATAGGGCGGGCGGTCCGGTGGTTGTGCTGGTTGTAGCCTTATACAAACTACATACATATATACATAATACAAAGTAGAAAATGGAATAGAGTAGAGTTTTTAATATGGAATATACATACATAATAATACACAAGTTGTTGTTACATTTAGATACACGTGACTTGGTCTCTAAAGTCTAAATCTTAAGGGTTGACCACTCCCTCGCACCGCTTACATAACCCCCCTTCCTCCTCGGCCAAGTACCGCCAACAACGCATGCACTTGCTCATCCGCGGCGGCAACACACAGACACGTCCCTGGACGCCGTCAACCTTGAAATCATGCGTAAACACCCACTCCGTACCATCTACAGGCTCCACGTACTCCTCCACTACATCCACGGCCGACACCACAAACATGGCATCCAATTCACCTGCATACCGGCGCAAACGACCCGCCAGGGCTGCGTCGCGCAGCGTGATGACAACGCTGCTCTGCAGCGAAGAGCCCAGGGCTTTGGCGAGTCGGCCGCTTTCTAGCGCGGTCTTAACGGCGGCGTGGGTGGCGAGCAGGAACGGGATGTCGGCGCGCAGGGTGGTCTCGGAGACGCCCGAGATGGCGGCGGCGGCGGCAAGGCGCGAGGGCGCAATCACTGGTGCGCTGAGCGGGGCAGTTGCCGGGGCGGGGGTTGAGGTCTCGGCGGAGTCTTCTGCAGCCGGGGCAGAGCCGCCCGCGGCATCGGCGGCTACCAGCCACGCCGGACGCGTCGACCAGGCTTCCTGGACAAGCAGCGGCGTCACGGGGGCCAACATGCGCAGCAGCCCGTGGAACAGCTGCTCGACAACACCGCCGCCGTCGCCGCAGTACAAGCGGTCCTTCAGGGCTTCGAGGTAGAACGCCGACAGGTCTACGCTGACGTAATGATTGATTGCCGCGACAGCGCGGAAAAACTCGTGCTTGTCGTAGGACGCGGCCACCGAGGCCATGACGTCGGCGAGCTGGATAAGGGCGATGCGGTCGAGCAGCGTCAGAGGCGCGGTGCGGGCGGCTGCGTGCATGGAGCCCGTGAGCATACGCAGAATGGTGCGGTACTTGTTGAGCGCAGCGTGTACGGCCTTTAGTACG
Organism: Thielaviopsis punctulata; assembly: GCA_036034705.1. NCBI lineage: Eukaryota > Fungi > Ascomycota > Sordariomycetes > Microascales > Ceratocystidaceae > Thielaviopsis > Thielaviopsis punctulata. The sequence continues at coordinate 2,126,536 of CM069899.1, read as the reverse complement.
GGCTCGCCGATGGCCACGTCCTTGGTGTACTCTGACGCGGCGACCCAGAGACGGAGTGCGTCGGGGCCGAGATTCTCAAAGGCGGGCGCTGAGGCAGAAGTAGCAGCCTTGGCAGATTTTCCGCGCAGCTTGAGCGGCGGCAGCAGAGACCCGTCCATGACGCTGGCAGGGGAGATGATGTTGCCGAGAGACTTGCTCATTTTCTGGTTGGCCGTGTCGAGCGTGAAGCCGTGGGTGATGAGTGTGCGGAACGGGGCAGTCGGCTTTGCCGAGTCTCCGGGCACCATGTCGGCCGCGGCCACTCGCGATAGCAGACTCGACTGGAACCAGCCGCGGTGCTGGTCGCTGCCCTCAAGATACACGTCTGCACGTGCGGGCGTCTGCGTCCAGCTGCTGCCGCTGTCGAACCAGACGTCCATAGTATCCTTTCCACGACGAAGCGATCCTGCGCGCTCCTGCAGCGATGCGTGCAGCCACGCCGGCTCATCAGGGGCATCGGCGAACCAGGCGTCAATACCACGCTGCTGGATGGTCTGGATAATGTGCTCCACGGATTCGGGAGTGACAATGGCGTCGCCGGCCTCGTCGTAGAGCGCGGGAATCGGTACGCCCCAGGCACGCTGACGGGATATACACCATTCGCTACGGCCCGAGATGAAGGCTTCAAGGCGCGTACGACCGCTAGTAGGAATAAAAGTCACGTCATCCAAGGCCGAGAGAGCAGCAGCTTTGATGCTCTGCACATCGGCAAACCACTGCGCCGTGGCACGGACAACCACTGGCCGCTTGGTGCGCCAGTCGTACGGGTACTTGTGCTTGAGCTTGTGCGTGTGCAGGACATCTGCACCCATGAGTTGCATTACCGCAGCACTACCGCCATCCAGAATCGACGGCGCACCAGTCAGAGCCTCGGGGTCGTCCGGGTACGCATCTGCAGTGAAGCATCCGTTATCGGTGATTGGCGCGGCGGCTTCGATGCCAAGTTTCAAGCACGCTTCATAGTCTTCCATTCCGTGTCCGGGTGCCAGATGTACAAGGCCGGTTCCGGAGTCAGCCGTGACAAAGTCGGCGTGGATAATGGGTTGTGGCGAGGCGTGTTTCCCGCGGAGTTTGTGTGTGTATGTAGCCCCGGCAATGTCAGCTCCGAGAATGCCAGCGCGCACCGTCTCAATCGGGGTGTCTGGTGGAAACCATGAGGCAACAGCATCCAGACGCGCAGTAGCAACAATCAGCAGACTCCCAGAGACCCGCAAAATGGAATATTCCATGTCCTGGTGCACGGCAATGGCTCTGTTAGCCGGCAGCGTCCACGGAGTAGTGGTCCAGATAACGGCATAGATTGGCTCAGCGGTGCCGAGGCCGAGCTTCTCGGCAAGATGCGCATCAGCAAGCGGAAAGCGCACGTAGGCAGCTGTTGAAATGTGGTCATCACGGTACTCGAGTTCAGCCTCGGCCAAAGCCGTCCCGGAAGACGGCGACCAGTAAACGGGCTTGTGGCGGCGGTAAATCAGTTTGCGCTGCACCATATGCTGGAATAGCCGCAGCTGACTAATCTCAAAGCCCGGGTCCATTGTGGTCCAGCGGGCGTCCCAGTCGCTCATGATGCCAATAGCTTTAAACTCCTTCATCTGCTTCAGCACTGTCTTTGCAGCCAGGCCCCGGGCTGCCTTGCGGATCTGCACCGCCGTCAGATCGGCGGCCTCGGCGGTCTTCCCGAGCGCTTCGAGAGCTTTCAACTCAATTGGGAGTCCGTGGCAGTCCCATCCAGGCCGGTACTCGACCCGACGACCTCTCTGGATCTGCACCCGCAGAATCATGTCTTTGAGGATCTTGTTGAGGGCATGGCCCACGTGCAAGTTCCCGTTTGCATAGGGCGGCCCATCGTGTAGAATGAAGGGAGCGGCTGAGGCTCGGGCTGTTTTCTGCCACTGATACAGGTCGTCGGACGTAGCCCGGATCAGCTGATCGCGCTGTGCCGGGACGGGCCGGGGGCTTGTCTAGGGTTAGCAGGTAGAATTTAGCCGGGGGTTTCCGCGACAACTCACGGGAGCGCTGATTTCGGCAGCCGTAGCGTCGATGACCACGACTTTGACATTGCAGGGTGTTGGGCTTCTCGGGCCTGCTTGAATCAGGGCCAAGGCTAAGTGCAGACAGCTGGGATATCGTTCGTTTTGAAGCTGTGGTGGGTGAAAAGTGGCGCTGGCTGGTCTGGCCAATCAGAAGCCGGAGATTTCTGCAAGGCTGACAAGGCTGTAGGCAGATGTGACATCATTCCACCTCTATCTAGCTTATACATACGTACTTCGCTTTGAGTTGAGTAGACTGAGATGATTCCAACTCACTTTCACTCAACTCAAGACTCACTCGCGGCAGAACTCGGGCATAACTTCAGAGTCCTATCAACCAACTCGCCACATCCATCCAAATGGCGCCCATCCGTCGATATCTCCGCATATCAAAATGCCACATTCTCGAAACTCACATCTACACCGAACCACCCTCGCTGCAGCAATGGCTACTTAACCCTAGAGACCCTATGTTGCCCAAGATTGTTGACCACATCAAGCCGGAAGTTGTTCCTCTAGTGCTGGATGCACGAGAGAACGATCTATGGAACAGCAAGAGAAAGGCCGGGCCTAAGAAGCCAATCATTGTTACAGCCCGTATGTTTCTTTCCACTGAGAGAATACATGAAACTAACAGCGTTTGTATGTATAGCCGATTACGAAGTAGCCATCACTCTACTGCCAACTACAACGCGCCACTCTGTACTTCAGAAGCACAAACATGTCGTGGACAAGACTCCCTACAAGCGGCAGTCTGGTGAAAAAGGTCTTATAGCTCAGTCTCGTCTGGCGCCTGTTGAGATTCCTGATGACGACTCAGATACACGACCTCAAGACTCTCGTGCCCAAGAAGAGACACAGTCAGAAGAGCCCCAGGAAACACAAGACCGTCGACCTCCAAATGACCCGCAAATCGTTGACGGCGTCGTCATCCTGCAAGAAAGCGACGACGACGACAGCCCCGGTATCTCAGCTCCACCCCCTCCCCCCAAACGTCTTCACAGCGCAGTCTCCTCGCCTTCCTCGTCTTCCTCCCCAGTTTCCAAACGGCCCCGCCATCTCGGCTTGACTACCGACCCTGACGACAAGAAAAAGACGCTGATGAGTGTGTCGTACGAAGGCTTTGCCGTCTACGGACACATTCTATGTCTGGTGATCCGCCGGCCGGCAGCAGATGCGTTGATGACAGAAGATGGAAAGAAGAAGAGGCGTGGAAAGGCACGGGCACATGAACCAGGAGCTATGGAAACGTGGTTGGCGATGCAGATGCGAGTGAAGCAGGATGAAGACGATGAGTAATTTATTGTCACTCAAGGAAAAACATATAAAACAGTTGGTTTATCACTTCCTCTCTTGTCTGACAGGAGCAATTTATCGTATGCGCAGTATCGTCATATGCGATATTTCTGAGACCAACTCTTATTTTCACCCTTTTTCGTAGTAGGAAAATACCGGTAAAATATGTATTCACACCGAATGATGCAGAAAGCAGGATTGGCTACTTTGCTTGACCGACTTTTGCGTTGTCTGACTGGGTTCAGGATAGCGGTCGTCGTTATACGGCCATCCTTGAATACCCTCATCCAACTCATCTAGTACCAGTACATGCATACTGAGGCTCTTTTTGTATTTTCTTTTTTCTGCAACTTCATAATATCACCCGTTTGAGGAACAATAAAATCACCATCCCCTCATATTCCACCCCCATGTCAGTTCACGTCACAGATGAGCTTCAGATTCCCGTGTCACTATATGTACTGGTATATACATACTTGTATGTACTATAGCAGCGCTGTTAAGGCCCGTCAAGACCAGACGATGTGAGATGACACAAGACAAGACGAACAAACCAAAAACACCGCCAAGGCAGGCTTATCACGGAGTTGTCAAGGGTTCATTCTAGCCTACCTAGGCTTAGTCACAAACGAGCTCTACTATACCAGTACGTATAAAGCACAGCTAGCGCGGTTTTGTCTTGTCCCATTTAGTTTAGCTCTTGTTTTTAATGACAATGGAGCTGACTGTCAAGCGTCAAATCGAGGTCTGGCCGGTTCTCGACAAGGTCTTTGACTACTATGTACATATGTACATACATACCATACTAGTAGCTCCTCTAGTTCGTAGTTCGTCTCACTAAACCCCTAGGGAATCTTCAACTTGACAAAAAGATATTGTATGGTACAGCGGAGTCCAAATCGGAGCGCACAGTAGCGGTTAGTCAAAGTTCCAGCTGTCGTCAGTCTGCTAGAAAGGATCACAGACTTTTTGTTTTCATTTGTTCTTGGCTAGATTTCTTGCATATCTATATGCATCCAGAACAAACAAGCGCGGTTTTCTACTGCACGGGAGCGGGGCCTCGGAAAGACTTTTCTTTGTCGATGGGACAAGCGGAAGCGGTGAAGGGATTTTTCTCGGAAATGCATCATTTGTTTATGTACCATACAGTATGTATGTATGCACCTTGTTTCTTTGAGGGTTTTGAAGTAAACTTTGTTCCGTGTCACTAATACTGTATGAAAAAA
>CM069899.1:2090332-2110982 GCA_036034705.1 Thielaviopsis punctulata | reverse complement strand
TTTTCTTACATACATACTACGTATGTAGTTTGGCTCCTATACGGCCGGAGCGAAAACAAAAGTTCAAATCGGCCAAGTATCAAGTATATTGGCAAAGTTTGGCGACAACCCTATTTTTGTTTAATCAGTGGGTTGTTAGAGGTTGGTGACAGAATTTGGACAACTCTAGCATGTTATTTTGTTTGTGTCTGTTGATTTCCTCATTCTCCTAGTTCTCAAACAAGAGCGTCACCGCTCTTCTGGGTATTTGTACGTATGTATGGCATACAAGTATACGTATGGACTTTCGTGCGCACGGAAGAAAGGCCGGTGTACCAAAACTCCTTGGCTGCTTCACACTGGGTTTTTCCTCTGTGAAAAAGCGGTTGTCTGGCTTTAAAATTGCGTCGGTGGACATGCGCCATCGATGTGTTGCTTAACAGGTGACTTGCTTCCCGTACATGTACATACATATGTATGTGCATCTGTCTGTACGTACACGTGTAAAGTGTATATTATAAATATGTGCAAGCCTACAAAAAACCAGCAGCATCCAATACGAACAAGGCCTATCATCATCGTCCTCTTCTCCTTGGCGTATTGTGCGGGCGACTTTTGTACATTTGATATTGATTTTCGATGAATAAAAAGAAACTTCTGAATACATTGTAAATATTGTATACGTATGTATGTATTATGTACAGTACTAAGTATGGTAAGCTCTTATTCACGCCTCGCTCCGCAACAGGCTTTCGTCATTCGCCTGTACTCTGCGTTTGTTCATCCAAACACACCATGGCGTTCCGTCCCACGAAGGGTTTCAGTGCTCTGCAAAGTACCTTTTGGCACCAGGATACTCACCGTATATGCGCCTTCTCCTGCTCATCCACATGTACATTTCTCGCTCTCGCTACAAGTATGTATGTACTTGTACTTGTACACAGCGACTTTTGTCTGGCCGGCAATGTCCACACCCCCTAAGGACATCCCTGCCAGGTACATTCGCCCAAGGTACCTGAAGTCTCTCGCTTTTCGTTCTTGAGATCAATAAAATGTGTGTGAATTTTTCGAGACGAGAACGCACAGGCCGCAAAAAAGAAGAACAGCAGAAAAAAAAAAAAAAAAAAAAAGAGTTGAAGTGACGCAAAAGCCCAACCAAAAAAAAAAAGGGCGTAAAGATTTTATCGCATATTTTATCGCACGGTCAAAGTTCGTTTGGCAAGCTCGATTTGAGTTTAGTCGAGGAATTTGCATTTTTTTCTTTCGATAAATTGGAATATTAATCGATGCTGAAAAGTCTGAGGAAAGACTCATCTTCAGATTATGTATGTACATATGTATGTATTCTTTCGTTCTGTATCTTTATAAAGGCCGCATTCTTCCCGCTCATCTTCGGATCGATCTTGTCTGTATTTCGTCTACCATCAATCAACCAATTCCAGACAAAGCATCCATCTCAGCTTTCAATATCTATCTACATACATACTCTTGCTTGAATCTTCAACTCTCATCTCAACCTCTTACTTCCACTATACTCTTCTACTTGCTTCCACTTTACTCTCTCTCTTGTCGCTTCTTCAGCTTCAAATCACCTACTACCAACCCAACACAGCACACAACCTCAAGAAACTTCACCGTCTCTATTCAAAATGCAGTCCCGCGCTTTCTCGACTTTTGCTTCTCTGGAGCAGCGCCCTTCGCAGCTTCCTCCCTGCCCCGGCCCTCCTCCGAGCCGTCCTCTGCCTCCTCTGCCCAACCGGGCCTAAAGCCTCTTCTCTTTGGTCTCCTCGCTCTCTCTCCCCGCACAAGTTGCAGCCCCCTCCTCAGGGCAATGCCTTCTCTGCGGCCTTCTCATGATCCGTTTTACTTTACGACTTGCAAACCAACTATCTTTTCTCTCATTTGTTATCGAGCTGGACTCTGAAGCAAAAAGCTGAAAGAACTTTCTTCTCTTTTTCTTGATTTGCTTCGTCCACCAACCATTCCTTGCACCACTAATCTGTTTAATTCTTCTATTTTCCGTTCTGTCATCCATCTTTACTACTTTTTTGTTTGTTCCTACGCATACGATTTTATTTTATCATCATCACCATCATCATCTTTCCCACATTCTCTGCGGAGATCTGGGACCCTCTCGGCACCCAACTACTATCTACTCTCTTTTGCAACCTCATCAACCGCAACCAACTTTTTATTATTTACAGTCTTTTCTTCGGATCTGACTCTTGTACCATTAGAGAGAGGCGAGGCATATTTCGGCGGCGTTCAACATTTCTTTTTCATTTTAATCAAGTCCTCGGGGCCGAATAGCTCCCAGGGCAAGCAAATACCCTTATTATTTTTTTTTTTTTTTTTTGGGTTCTTAGAGTCGGTGGGAAACGCATGTACAGTCTTGCTTTTATGATTTGGGTTTTCTTTTTTTTTTCTTATTATTCTTTGGGAACATCCACCTTATCACAGGGGATTATCGTTTATTGGTGTTTTGACTCTGGGTTTTGCTTTCTTTGTTTTATTGACCAGACTACCTTAGCTGGACTGCTTTTTGATAATTGATTCTGGCTTCTTTCGAGGTCGCTATTTCATTCTCATTTTGATTCTCCTCCAATACGTGATGTGATCTATTGTATGTAATTGTAACTTTAAAGTCGTGCATTTTGAAGAAGCTCTGCTCATTAGGTATTTCCCTATTTTCCCGAACGACTAACTTGCCTCTCGACTTTGCTTAATGCTCATCATTAATGCGTGACGCAAATTCTCCTTCAAATTTCAACCCATTCATATAGCTTGTTTATGCTCTTCGTCCGATTCCCCCAGAGAAATAAAGCTGTGTTCTGCCTCCTGTAATTACAGTGGCCTATGCTTTCTCTTTCTTGCGTCTTGTTTCCGCATATTCGTCTCTCGTTCTTCGTGTCGCTTGAAATTAATACTACGGAAAAGAAACGGAAAGGAGAGTCAAAGCCTCCCTTAAAGCTTAATACATACACATCTACATATTCAATCAGCTTATGCTAAGCAGCTGGGCAATGAAACTATAAACAATGCTGCGCTGTATTACTGCCTCTTACAGTCAGTGTTTGTGGCACGAGCCCAAGGACATTACAACGGTATTTAGCTGTAATTTCCATAAAGATGGACACTTCATCTAATATCTCATGAGACATCGGGCAGTGTTCGCGGTGAGTGTACTACACAAAGGCTTTTTTTTGTTTGTTTTTTTATTCAAATCGCACCAGGTCATTGTCTTGCCGTGAATTGAGGAAACTGATGAATGTATGTAGTTGAAGATGAGGTCTAGGGTTTTAATGGGTTGTAGCTTATCTTATCGTCATGTGACACGACAAGTTCGCGATCCGTAAATTGATTGCCCTTGCGAGAATCTTGTAAACCACAGGAAGGTACGATGGGGGAGGTGAACCAAATTTTCACTTGAACTCTTAACCAGCCTCATTCTTGCTCCTATTCTACTCTGGCCCTTCTCTTTCAATTCACTATCAGAACCTCCATCACAACACGACAACTAGCAGCTTCTCAGAAGTGAAGCCAATACAACCAAGGTATAATTTTCCCGGACTGGGCTGTGCAAGAAAGACCAGGCAAGCCAGAACAGAAAAAAAAAATCAATAAAGGAATATATTGTCACATCTAGCAACAGTATAGCCGAAATGCGGGCTTTTCCGTGGTGCCATGTGCACGTCAAGTTGACGCTCGTCATGGGTTTCTTTTCCATCTGGGCAGATTAATCAATGACCAAACAAAGAAAACTAAACATCATCAGCTAACTCTGTTGTCTAGAATCAAGTTAACTCGCTACAGACAGCGGGGATTATTAAAATAGTCTTTATTGGAGGGGGGGTCTGTTCAACGGGCGCTTAGAGCTGTGATATTGCTACCTATATCGTCCATTTCCAAACAAGGCACAAAGAGTTGCACCCGTTAGAGACCGACAGGGGATCGTCAAAGTCTGGCAAAAGCAAACAGAAAAAAAAAAAAAAAAAACAACCCAGCTCGAATCTGCCATTTGAGCCTAGAGTTGTGCTGGGTTTTCAGGGGTCTAGAGTGCATCACTTCTATCTAGCACAACAATCTTGTCCAGCTATACCCATCCATCTGCTATAATCCCTGGTCAGCGGGTAACTATGCCCGACTGCGAGTATGTTCTTCATATCTGGGGCCCGGCTTTTGGCCTGGCCTCAATTGATGCCGAGTGTCTCGCTGCTGTCACACTGATAATGCAGAGCGTCTCACGAGAAGGCTGGAAGAAGTGGCAGATTGTTGCCAACAGCGATGCTTCAGTATGCCCCTCAAGTAAGCAACCCAACCAACCAACCAACAATCTAAATCACTATCCAATACATTCATCCGTCTCTCCGTCCGTTGGCAATGGCCATGGGTTATCTGAATGGCCTGGTGGCTCTCACTATTTCTCCTCCCCAATGATTTGACAGCCCTTGTCCATGTCTTTTTCTCTAACAGGCTCACCTGCAGATATCCTACCCGCTTTGTACCACGACTCCTCTTGGATCTGTGGCTACCGTGCCATTTCACGTTACCTTGCTTCGTCTGCTGCGACACAGCCGGGTCTCCCTGCCCCTCTCAACCCCGACGCCGTCGCCTTTACAGCATGGATGACCTCCAAGACTGCCGTGCTGCTGGACCTCTCGCTCTACGTATCCTCTTCCAACTGGGTTGCCGTCACGCGACCTGCCTACAGCTCCATTCTACCATGGCCGTTGACCTGGTCTATTCCACCGGTCCTGCGGCGCGCTGCCATTGCCCGTGCTGAACGACAGGGCTTTGTCGATATGGAGGGTGACATGGAGGACATGCATGCCTCCAATGCAACCAGCGCACAGCCTGCCGTACCCACATCCTTCAACTGGCGACTGCCAGGTCTGAAGAAGAAGATGTCGGTGCTGGATGAAATGTCACCCGAGCAGCAGGCGGGCATCCGGCTGTACAGCTATGCCAAGGAGGTCCTTGACGTCATCAGCAAGCACAGCAACATGTTCAGGGCCGACGATGGCCATGTCTCTGCCGAGGGCTGCTTGGCATATGCATACCTCTCGCTGTTCATCAAGCCCGCCGTTCCGCAGCCCTGGCTCAAACGGCTCCTGACCAGTGACTACCCCAAGCTCATCGAGTTCATCAACCACGTCGACCTCTCAACCAAGACTATCAACGTACCCACAGTTACCAGCCCGAGATCCACGCTAACCCTCGCAAGCACTCTAGCGCACCAGCTCATCCAGAACATCCCCGAACTCGGTGACTTGTACCTGCAAGAATGGAAACAGCGCATCCTCGCCTCTTCGACCGACGGTTCGCCCCGCAGACCGTCGCGGCTATTAATAGGCACGGCATTTGTTGCGGGCATTGTCGGCAGTCTGACGTATTATGTGCGGTCACTGTATCCGCTGGGCAGGCCGCTGCAGGTGTGGTCGGCGCCGACGCGGTCTCGGCTTGGAGAGTTTGGTGAGCTGGGTGCGATGCTGGGGTTGGCGATGGGTGGAGCGCGGCCGTCTGTTGGGTACTCGTCGCTGAGCAAGAGAGACGGCGTGGTTGAAGATGTGTCGATAGATTTGTAGACGGACAGATTAGAGAAGAGGCATTCTATTAATTTGAAAAATGCTAATTTGTATATATGTATATATATGTATGGTAAATAATGAGATACAGTAAGAAGAAAACCACAGAAAATAACCAAACGCTAAAACAAAACCAAATGCTTCATCATACCAGCTAAAAGACTGTAACTGTGTTCACATAGTCGTTGCGCAGAACTTCAAAGACCAAGCCGGGAAGTCCATACAACGCCGTCGTCAACTCATTCACCACATCTCCTCCCGTTAGCGGTGCACTCGCCAGCCCCGCAGTCTCTTCCCATCCGCCAAGAAGCTCACAGCTGCTCCCGGGACTATCTCCCCAGCCGCGGTTCAGTACCATGCCATTTTCCCACTTTGGAGAGTCTCCCGGCGCCAGGGCCGCAGACCAGCGCTGGATCAGCTGGGATTTTGTCTGGGAAAAGGGCGTTTCCGAATTTGGCGGGCCGTCGGGGTTGGAGCCGGCAAGGTAAGCGATTTCCCAGCGGCAGCGGCGGTGGCGGTTGAATTCGTAGGAGCCGGGGACGTTGCCGTGCAGAATGAGCTTGGTGGCTACGAGGCGGTCGGCAGAAAAGGTCTTGGCGGGAGGCTCAGGGGTGCTGGCACTGTTGAGAGAGGGGGGAGTAACAGAGGGCGGAGACTCGGGGACAGAGACGAGAATGTCAAAGCCAAGGTAAAAGTAGTTGAAGAAACACTCACCCGAAATGTTGCCAGTTGCAATTTCGTCACTGTTGGAGTCGTCGTACGCCCCATCAGATGCTGTCATGGGAGGCGAGTGGTCTGGGTCTGACATGTCTCCCAAACGCAAGTCATCGCCTGGACCATGAGTGCGGCTATGGCTAGTTCTCTGCTTGTGAATTGTCATGCGCTGGTCATTCTTTCTGTAGATGGCATTTGGAGGGCCGAGTTCAGCAACTAGCTCCTGCGGCGACGTTTCGCCCAGAGAAATCCATGAAGATGCCGTAGTCCACTTCTTCATGAGCTGTAGTTTTCCGCCGCCGTGGATGCGCACCAGCGAGATTTCATCGGGAACGACGTCCTTGCTTCGCGGCAGATGTGTGCTGGCTTTGATGCTGGGCAGGACTTCGGTCCAGATGACGTCACGCGCCGCAGCCCACGAGGACCCGTTGAACACGGCCATGGACTGTGCGACCTGGCTGGGCGAGGCGGAAAGTAGCGACACAACATCCTTGGATGGCGAGTAGGCAACCTGGGACAGCGGGAAAGTGAATGCAACACCGGGGTATGAGAGCACGTAGACGCCGGTGGAGCTGTCGTCGGGCGATGCAATGTATTCACCGGCATAGGTAGGGCCGAGAAATTTACTGTATATATGACGAAATGTCGGACCGGCGGACTGTGGATCACCCAGGGCTGGAGAAGTCGGAGCGCTCTGGGAAGCGGGTGGCTTCAGCAGGTCAATATTTTTGTATGTGACATGGTTCTTGGTGAAGTCGGTGACTTCTATCAGCCGCAAGCGTTGCTCAGGACCGTCAAAACGTAGGCGCAGACCGTTTGCAGGGAGATTTATAGTAACGGGTTCGTGGACAGGATCTTGACGGGAGTAAATCAGGTCGAGCTTGGGGAAGCGGTGCGGTTCAGCTTTGAGTCGGGTGATGATGTCATGCAGCGATGCGCCCAGAGCTGATGGAGCGGGTTAGCGACAAAGTATCGTTGCAAGCTGGCGATAACTCACTCAAAAAGCCGAGCGCACGATGCGGAAACAACTGGCCAGAGAAAATGTTCATAATGACTTGTGAGAGCGGATGCGACTTTGGTGAAGTGAGCGCTAGGGTTATAGTGATAGAGCGGGCAGACGGAAGCGAATAAAAGAGTTGAATCACGGATTGACGAATCTATAGAAAATGTATTGAGATGCCGTTTACTGAGTGCTTGAGTGCTAAAAATCGATTCCAGGGGAGACTAGCGATTGATAACGAGAAAAGCTGGTTGTCTTTAAGCCCTTCGCATCAAGGGTTTATACATACATATACACACGACACACACCAGAACAGCTCAGCTGAGCTTGAAGGACGTCATATGGGAACTTCTACCCCAGAATGTTATAGGGGACTTTAAGGGTGTAAACAGGGACGATAAAGGCGATAAGAAACGCGGGGCGGCGTGCGTGCAGAGCAGAGCAGTGCAGAGCAGCAAAGGGGAAAGGGAAAAAAGCCGTTGCTGTGTCAACAAAGAAAAGTGGGGCCATTTGGGGGAGGGGGTCTTTGGCGTTATTATCCGCTGTGGAAAAACAAAATGACCACTAAATCAAAACAACTCTTGCTGTCTTTTACCACTAAACCGAGCCCAAACAAGCCTGTTTTAGCCGCTAAAGCCGCTAAACAACCCACCCATGATGGCCCTTTCCCCAAGGTCTGGCCTTGCTGGGTTTTTGTCAGTCATTGGGCTCTGCTATTCTTGACTGAAGAAAACAACAACAATCAACAATTTGATTTTCCGTCTTGTATACCAACTACATACATCATACACACATACTGTCCTTTTCCCTGGTACATACATACATGAGTTGCTGTGTATCTATTATCTATCTTGGAAAAAGGTCAACAGCGGATCCACAAACAAAAGAGCTATACACACATACATACTTGTACACCGTTTATTTTTCTGGTCCCAAAGGAAAGAAGTGAAAACCTCTCCTGCACACAATTTCTGTCAAATTTAATTCTCTTTTCTGCGTTTCGCTGCATCAAACACAGACAGACAGACAGACAGACAGACAAACAAACGCCTTTTCTCTATTCTTTCTTATTCTATCATCTCATCTTGACCTAGTATCGATACTCGCTTCCCCCCCCTTCCTTTTCAAAAAGCGCGTGTTTCGCTGATTCGATCGGTACCTCTCTCTGTTTTATCTTCCCCCGATATCCATTTCCATCTCTATCCGACTCCCACTTCTCTTGGCCCAACGGCCATTCTACCGCAAACGTGGCGCCAGCTAGTTCGTCGCGTGCGGAGCCCGTGAAGCGGGCCCCAATGGCGCACTCCGGAATGCGCTCCGCTTCTACTTCCTCGATTCTGCCCCCGGGACGCCGCCTCACAAAGCGCTCCTCCACCGTGCGACCGCCGACGGCGCAATCCACCCACTCGACCTCCGGGACGGCCCCGTCGCGCTCCGATCGGCCAAGCAGAGCCACGTCCCCCGCCGAATCCGTCAACTCAGCAGCAACGGCTTCTGGTGCCCCCTCCGTCACTGGAAAACGCAAGGATCGCGACTTTGAGACGGACGTTGCTGCTGTCCACGCGGACGAGACAACAAACATCAATGTGGTTGTCAGATGTCGCGGTCGCAATGAACGCGAAATCAAAGAGAACAGCAACGTCGTCGTCATGACGGACGGCGTCAAGGGCAAGGCGGTCGAGCTGTCAATGGGGCCAAACGCGGTCAGCAATAAGTCGTACGGCTTTGACCGTGTCTTTTCTCCAGCGGCTGACCAAACGATGGTCTTTGACGAGGTTGTGAAGCCCATATTGGACGAGGTATGCTAACAACAGCCAATTCTCCACTAGTCACACTTTTGCTAACTCTCGTATCTTAGATGCTTGCTGGCTATAACTGCACCATCTTCGCCTATGGGCAAACTGGGACTGGTAAAACATACACCATGTCCGGCGACATGACTGAAACGCTGGGGCTTTTGTCTGATAACGCTGGCATCATCCCGCGTGTGCTACAATCTCTCTTCCGCCAGCTCGAGCTGGACAATTCCGAGTACCTCATCAAATGTTCCTTTATCGAATTGTACAACGAGGAATTGCGCGACCTCGTCACCTCAGACGACTCGGTAAAGCTCAAGATCTACGAGGACAATTCTCGCCGCGGCCATTCTACTACTGTGGTCCAAGGCGTCGAAGAAAAGTTTATCAAGAATGCCGTCGAGGGCATCCGGCTATTGCAAGAAGGCAGCATGAAGCGCCAAGTTGCTGCTACCAAGTGCAACGACCTAAGCAGCCGCAGTCATACTGTGTTTACCATTACGGCATGCATTAAAAAGGTGCTCGATGATGGTAACGAGGACTATATTAGCGCTGGAAAGCTCAACCTCGTTGACCTTGCAGGCTCCGAAAACATACAGCGGTCCGGGGCCGAGAATAAGCGGGCGGCCGAGGCTGGCTTGATCAACAAGAGTCTTTTGACACTCGGCCGTGTTATTAACGCTCTAGTCGACCGAAGCCAGCATATTCCCTACCGGGAATCCAAACTGACGCGCCTGTTGCAGGACTCGCTCGGTGGGCGCACAAAGACGTGCATCATTGCCACCATTTCCCCAGCCAAAGTTAACCTCGAAGAAACCATTTCAACCCTGGACTACGCCTTCCGCGCCAAGAATATCCGGAATAAGCCTCAAATGAACGCCAAGGTCAACCGCAAGGCGCTGCTCCAGGAGCTGGCCAACGACATTGAGCGGCTCAAGATGGAATTGATTGCAACACGGCAACGCAACGGCGTGTACCTGACCAACGAGTCGTTTGAGGAAATGACGGCCACGAGCGAGTCTCGACGCATTGTCATGGCTGAGCAGTCTGCCAAGATTGAGACACTCGAGACGAACCTGCGTAACAAGGCACAAGAGCTGTGGAACCTGACGACAACGTTTACCGGCCTGCGCAAGGAACACGAGGCCGTCGCGCAGACGTTGTCGCAGACCAAGGGCGCTTTGGAACACACAGAGATCATCTTGACCGAGGCCAGGAAAACACTGGCAGACGAGACGATGCTGCGCAAGGCCCACCAGATGACAGAGCTGGAGCTGACCAAGATGGGCAACCAGCTGCTTTCGACCATCCAGCGTACGGTCCAGGACGTCGACAATCTTCACGCCAAGAACAAGCGCAAGTCTGATCTCGAAAGTGTCAACCGCTCAGTATGGGGCTCAACCCAGAAGCAAGTAGTGGATGTTACGGCGCAGGTAGAAGAGCGTGTGCACAAGTTTCGCGAGTTGCAGGAAGAAGCCCTGGAAAAGATGACGGGCCAAGTTGACCGCTTTGTTGACGACGAGTACCAGAACTTGAACAAGTTTGACGAAGACATTGGTGCTTTCCGGAGCAACTTTGAGAGTAAACGCGCCGAGCTCACGAGCGAGTACGAAAAGATGCTTGGGGATTTTGGCGCCGACTTTAAAAAACTCACCCGAGCTCAGCAAACGGTGTACGACAATCTCCAGACATGCACCAGCGAAGTTGGCGACGCAGCGCGCAAGATTTCCAGCGAAGTGCTGCCGGAAATGGCAAGTTTGCACAAGCAGCTTCAGTCGTCGTACGCCGACATTAGCAAGGAGTTCAGAAGCCTCTTTGACCGCATGTCAGCGCACATGGCTGCGCAAAAGACAGAAAACGACCGGCTGAAGCAGGAGCTTGCGGCGGCGGTGGGAACAGTGGCCGAGCAGAACAAGGCCCTTGCTTCTATGGCTAATGATGTGCTGGAAGCCGAACGCCGGAATGCTGCAGCTGATCGTACAAAGCTGCTCGCGCAAATCTCGGACTTGATTGACGCCAATGCGGTGGCACGCGACCAGAGATTGACGGCGCAGTTTGGCCCGGTGGCGGAGCAGCTGACCAGTGCAGCAGGTAGTCTGGAGGCGGCCACAACACAGCATGATGCGGGTGTGGAGGCACTGGATGAAAAGCATGCACAGTTTGTCAAGGCGGCCAAGCAGTCGCGCGACCGGCTGCGGAGCAAGATGGACGAAGACTGGGCGGTAAGTTATTTATGCGGCGAGCTTGGTGCTTTTACTATGTACTAGACGGATCAAGACTTCACAGGCTAACATATTGCTACATAGGCGGCCAATGAACAAACCACGACCATGGAAAAAACCTCCAAAAATGTCCACGCTTCTACAGTCGCCGCGCTCAAGGCGCAAACCAACACACTCGACCAGGACATGGAACTTGTTACCTCGCAAGCCAAGCAGGTTCACCGCTCGGGCGCACACTTTTTCGACGTGTTCCGCGACAGCATGACATCTCTCGAAGACGAATTCGAGACAGTCTTACGCACAGCGTCTACTACGGTCAACAGCTCCATCGACCGGGTTAAATCTCTGGGCGACACGATGGTGGCCGACGGAAAGGACGCTGTGGCCCAGCTCGAGCCGATTCAGGGCAACATTTGCCAGCCGCTGGCCGACCTTCGTGCCGACATTTCCAGCAGACAGTTGCGCGAGTATACGGCTACAGGCAACACGCCCAAGAGGGTGCAGTACACATTTCCCACGTCGTTGCCGCAGACAGCGTCCCCGTCTACTCTGCTGCGCCGTATGGATATGCCGACGCCTACCGAGCCGGAACCCGAGACCGATGCCGATGGCGACGTAGTATTCTCGGATGCGGTGCATCGAGCCGGCACGCCTGTGAGTTCGTCGCAAGACCGCACCGGTCCAGCTTCTCCATCCGTGCGACCATCGACCAAGAGGACTACGACTCTGACTTCGCCCCCGCCACCCGCTGTCATATCTCCACCGGCACGCCCAACGGGCCTGCGTGAGAGCAACCTCAACCAAAACGCAGCGCCCGTCAGCCACATATTCGATCGCACAGTGACGACGACGATCCCGCTAGCCCCCGAAGGCTCTGAAGACCCGACAGCCGCCACTGCTGGAACTGGCGGACTGCCGGCATCACGGTTGAGAAAACCGTCACGCAGGTTGACGGGCAAGAAGCTGGTGCCGGAAGGCCGGGAGAACCAAGTGCAAACCCAGGCGCAAACAGCTGCGCGGCTCAGTCAGGGGGTGTCTCGGCGGCGGAACACGAATACGCGTCTGCCGTGATGTCTTTGTTTTGTTCTTTTGTTATTTCTTTCCTTTTGTTTTCTCATGGCACGTATATATATATATATATATGTGTGTGTGTGTGTGTATGTGTGTATGTGTGTGTGTATCTGCATATTCCGGCGATCTGGCGTTTTTCTTTTCTTTTGCTCTTGCTTTTCGGCGCGGAATCATGCGTTGGGTTTTGGGATCGGGGCCGGATTGTGTTTCTGATTTTTGGTCTGTTTTTCTTGCTGTTGTATGTAGATATATTGTTCTTGATACCCCCTCACTTGTTTTATTATCTTTCTTTCAATAACGACTTCTGGCCCTTTTCATCTGCACCGTAGTTCATGCTTGGTTCTTCCGGAGCCGGTGTCTGTGTATGTTAACCGTGTTCGTGAACTATTCATTTTCGTGGCCATCACTCTCTAGACGCAGAAGCAGATGGTCCTGCTGTTCATACTATTTCTGGCTCGGTCTCGGAATCTACCCGCCTCTTCTTGCGCTCGCTGTTTTTCATTCCTCTCCAGCCGCGCTTGAATCTAAGCGGCTTGAGGAATCCGTCTACATGCACACCACCCACCATTTCATCCTCGCTGTCCTCTTCCTCTTCTGCATCTCCTTCGTTCTCCGTATCCTCTGTCCCCACCGACTCCCACCCGGGCGTTCCCACAGATCTCTTGTGCTGCCGCTGCCACTGCCCCGACTCGCGAGACCGCGACCGCGACCGCGCCCGCTCCGGCTCCGCCATGCCGTGCACCGCAACCACATGGCGGCGGAAATTGCTCCAGCGATCAAACCCGCGCACTGCGCGCTCGCACTCGTCCACGGGGCAAAACACCAGCCGTGCCGCCGGCGACGCCGTCTGTCGCGACCGCTGGGCCGCGCGGTGCTGGGCCCGTGACGCCGCCGCATCGAGCGCCGCAAGCGTCCCGCTGCGCGCTGCCTGGAGCACCGGGTCGGGCGGCGCGTGGCGCGTGGCGTATACGCGCGGCGTAATGGTGCGCGCGGTGCGCGCACCGGCGGCGGGGAGGCTGGTCAGGCTAATGGGCTGGTCGAAGAGGTCGGCGCAGCGTTGGGCAGTGCGTAGGAGGACGGGCTCGGGGAAGCCGGCGTGCGCGGCGGCGTGGAGGACGGCGTGCCAGGAGCGCGGGGTCCAGCGGGTGAGCCATTGTTGGCGCGGGGGTTTGGAGGGTGGGCGGGCCGGTAAATCTGGGTCGATGGGGATGTCTGGAAGGCGTGTAGGTGTGGTAGAGGTGGGAAACTGCGGAGGTGGCGAGGAAGACGGAGAGTCCGGCTCAGACGACACGCCGCGTAGATTAGGCACATTGGCAAGACGGCAGTTGTGCAAGACGCGCAGCGTGTCGTCGAGCTTGCTCATAATGTGCTGGACGGACGGTTCGAGCAGGTGTGCGGAGAGAGAATCGTCAGCCGAGACGACGGCCTTGTATGTGACTTCTTCTTCTTCTTCATCATCCTCTTCATCTTCATCATCCTCTTCCTCTTCCGCCTCTCCTTCATCTCCGCTGCCTGTCTGACTGGCGCTGGCATCTTCGTCGTCACTGCCGCTTTGGCTATCGCTCTCACTCCCGCTCGCGCTCTGGTGCGCCTCGTCCGACTCGATACTATCGCGAACCTCTGTCTCCGCCTCGGCCTTTTCTCGCGCGTTGAAACGCTCCTTGGCCATTCGTACTACTGCTGCGACAATTTCCTCCTTGACCGCGCTGCCCGCACTCGGCTTTTCTTGCCGGCGATACGCGAGCCGGTCTCTATGCCCGCCTGCTCTCGGCTGGAGGAAGTCGTGTTTCGGGAGCCTGTCCACGCGCACCGGCCAGGCCGTCCACTGTCGTGGCGGGACGTAAATCTCGTCGGTATCCTGATCGTCCGAGTCCTAGTTGAGTCAGTCTCTCTCTCTCCCCCTTTTTCATCCTATACTAGCTCCAGGAGAAAAAAAAAGACATACGGGATACAAAGCCTGCACATCTCCACCCCGTGCTTCATGTGCTCGCAGCCCGTTGCGCCGGAGAACATGCACATTGAACAACTGCACGCCGAGATCCTGGTTCTGCTCTTGTTCCAATGCATCATACAAGTTGCGCTCATCGGCTGTCAGCGCACGCCAGGACTGTTTTGGGCCTGTCCACCGGTTCGGCCGGTCCTGTTCACCATTGTCTTCTTCATCGTCGTTTTCATCATCATCTTCTGTAGTTAACAACAGGTTGCGCTGAGGGACAGGGAGTGGTGGCGGTGATGAGGGCAGTATTGGTGGGGAGCTGTGCATTACTATATCGCTGGTGGCCATGACGAACTCTAGTCATGAAAAAGCAAAGTGAGTTAGAAAGATGCTCGACATTGGCAGAAGGTTTGGTATTGCGTCGGTGAAAGACCTTGTCTCGGTAAATGATGACTAAGCACCGCTCACCGAAGACTACAACCCATGAAAATTTTACATTAGACAACCACTTCTGACATGCATCACCACAGTTGAAGGAACCAGAACATCACTAGAAACCAGCTTGTCCAAAAACGCCATGTTATTAACAAATCCCAAGTATATAACAGCACTTTTTAAGCAGCCAAGCACAATAAAGAAAAAAAAAAAAACTAAAACTAATAATAGTAAAACACTGTACCCTCTTTTCGTCTTTCTCTTTGCCTCAACTGCTAGTAATGTAGTAGTCCTTGGCCGGCCAACCCCAGCCAAACCCTAACTAGACCTGGATAGCAAACCAGACCTAGACGACCATAACCTCAAGCCTAGATCTAAGCCTTGGTCTTCTTCTTCTTCTGCTGCTGCTCCTTCTCTATCTTTCTCCGCTTCGCCCGCAGCTTCTCGTCCTCGGTACTCTTCTTGGTGTTGGTGTACACCATTTGCTCGTACAGCTTGCGCTTCTTCTTGCTCATCATACCCATGGCCCGCTCCTTGTCCTCGGCTTCCTCCTTGGCCTTGCGCGCCAGCTCCTTGCGCGCCTGCTGGCGCTCCTTTTCCTTGGCAGACACAGACGCCTTGCCCGACTTGGACTTGCTGCGGACTGTCTCGCCGCGCATTTCCGCCTCGATTTCTGCCTGGCGCTCGGCTTCCGAGTCGTCTTCTTGCGCCTCTTCTTCTTCTTCTTCCTCACCATCATCCTCGTCCATGTCCTGCTCGTCGCCAGACTCTTCATCTGCGTCCGCCTCCTCACCCTCGTCGTCGCTGGCAAGCGCCTCGACCTCGGGCTGCTGGTCCGCCAGCGGAATCGTCGGGTCGTAACGGCCCGCCTCGGGCTGAACAAACGGACTCAAGTGCGGCGGCAGCTGCGCGCCCGGGGCATACGCATCGGGAGCCTTGAGCTCTTCATCGTTGATGCAGTCCCAGATCCACTGCGGCTGCACGTACACACGACCCGGTACGCGGCGGTTGGCCGCAAGTCTCTGCGCAGTCTGGTTGTCGTCCACGTCCATGTCGACGCCTCGGTCCTCCTCGGCCTGCACCTGTATGGGCGGCCGGTCGACAATCTGGTGCGTAATAGACGGGTCGAGCTCGTTGGTGGTGAAGGCGCCGTCGCCCAGCACAGAGTCCCAGCCTATCCGCTTGCAGCCAAAGGCCCGCAGGATAAATTCAATGGGCTGGCGCGGCGTCTCACGCGACAGGTAGAAAGTCATATTGGCAAACAGCTTGGACGGGTCGTTGCTGCTGTACGCCGGCTGCGGCAGCACGTCTCCGCCGGCAATAACAGGCTCAAACTTGTCAATGGCCGTCGAGTTCTCAGTCTCGCCGTCAGCCTCAACAGGCTCAGCAGCGTCAGCAGAAGTCTGCTCGCTGTTGGAAACGGCCTTGAGGTCCTTGACAACAGCATCGACAGCGGCCTGGGTCTTGGGGTCGACCTTGTGCTCAACAGTAGCAGCATTCTCACCGGCCTCGGTGATCTGCTTGGTCTCATCAACGACACCGCGGCCCTCAATAGTGAACGCACCCAGCTCGGCAGACTGGTTGTCCTTGTTCTGGTCAAACTTGGGCGGGTAGCGCAGACCCTGCTTGGTGTATAGGCGGAAGTTGACAAAGGTCAACAGGGTAATGTAAAACTCGACAAAGGTGCCCATGATGCGGTAGTCGACGTCGGCAGTCACGCGCTGGTTGAACTTGTAGGGCACCAGCCACAAAATGTCTTCGCCGTTGATGGTGGCCTGGTAGTAGATGCCCTTGATGGACAGGAACGACTTGCGCAGGCTGTGCGAAGTAATGCAGTAGTGCTGGAACTCGAGACACAGGCGCTCGCAGCGGGCAATTACCTTGGCCGGCACGCTGTCGGTCGACGGCAGGTTGGCAAACAGGAACAGCATGGACAGGCAGTCGTCCAGGTCGCGCAGAGCGTCGTTGAAAGTCGGGTATCTCTCGCGGATAACATGGTCCAGCGTGAAGCGCGCCTTGCCGGTCGATTCGGGGCGCGAGGCATTCTCATCCAGGCGCTTGGCATCGCCAACATCGCCACGGCCCAGCGCCTTGGAAATCTTCTTCTCCAACGCCTTGAGGTCGCGGAACTTTTGAATCAGCGGCTCATGCAGCAGGTACTGAATGTCCTTGGCGTAGTAGAACGTCGTCGAGTAGGTGGCGGACTTGTTGGCCTTTTTTCTGTTGCGCGGCTCGCGGGGGAAGATGCCCTTCCAGATGCACAGCTTGCGGAAGTCGGCCAGAGACAGCTGAAGCTTCTTGAGGGCCTGGTTGCGCGTGATGTAGTTCTTGGCCGCGCCGGCCTTGCCCTTCTTCTTCATGCGAGGAGGCATCTTTCTTTGTTTCTTTGTTTCTTGTTCTTTCTTGTGTATTCTTGATCCTCGCCAGCTGCCGAGTCAGTCAAAGGAGAGCCGAGTTGTCGAATATGAGAAGACGAGGAAGAAAAAAGAAAGTGGTGATGGTTTGATGTTGTTGGTGGGGTGGGATCTGATATTTTAACAAGAACCTGCAGCAAGAAATTCTGGTCTAAAAAAAAGTTCAACTTTTTTTTCTTGTACATTTCTGCCAGATTTTACCGCCCCGCGATAAGCCCAATCGGGACTAGCGTTGTGCTTATCGCAGGTATCCATTGACTTTGCTCTCCACATTTTTACAGGCGGTTTACAAGACTGGTTACAGTGGTGTTAGCGGTCGGGATGTATACTAGGGACGGGAGATCTAGAGGTGCTAGGTGCATTCGAGACCCCTGAGACCTGCTACAGGACGTACCAAGCCCACTGAGTCGCCCCTGGCAGCACCTGTTTCCAAGGGCCATTGAAGTGGACACCTTCGCTTCGTTTTCAGCCGTCAAGCAGCCAAAACCAAGCTTGCCCAAGCTTCAACCTCAACCCCAAGTTTGTCGCGTATTGAATTGAATTTGGCCAAATTGCATCACACGCTGCCATTTTTTGTTCTCTCCCTTTAATATTCTCTTTCATTTGTCATAGAATCCTTGATTTTCTCTTGATAGTTTGTTTGTCTAATCAAACCACTTGCGCCATCTTGTCCCCCGTCCCGTCCTCCACCTCACCCACCCACTCTCCTCTCGGCCGCAGTACAATGGCCTGAACATGAACCACGAGAACATGTCGTCCAAGTCTCACCAGACGGCTGTCTACGCCGCTGCGGCCGCGGCGCGCCTGTTGTTCATTGCCGCTTTTCCCACCCTGCCAGCCCTGCTGACCAGCCGCGTCGAGATTTCCACGCCCATCACCAGCTTCAAGAGATGTAAGCAAAGCCGCCTCGACAAAGCATCCCGGGCCGTTGTCTTTGTTTTTCTTCTCAGCGCCCAGCTCCGCTCATGTCTGCTGTTCAAGCCACTTGCTAACATTTTAAATATACAGTGCAAGAAGGCCTCTTTCTCTACAACTATAACGTGTCGCCCTACGACGGTGGTGTTTTTCACCAGGCACCGTTGTTGCTTCCGCTCTTTAGTTTATTGCCTGACAGTCGCGAATGGCCCATATTCACACACTTGCTCTACACCGGCATTGACTTGCTGAGCGCAAGTGCTCTTGCGCGTATCGCCGACTCGGGTGAGGCTAGCTCCTCAAAACTGTTCACATCGCCCCGGAGGGACCGCCGGTGGTCCGGCGCCATGGTTTCGGCCTTGTAAGCTTTGTTTTTTTTTTTTCTTTACTTGTTTCATCCTTGCTAACTGCCTCTACAGCTACCTGCTGAACCCGTTTACTATCGCGACCTGCCTGGGCCGCTCGACCAGTGTCTTCACCACCTGCGCCATCTTGCACGCTATTGCCAAAGCTATCGAGGGAGCGCCCATCTCAGCCATGATTGCCCTCACTTTTGCCTCATACCTGTCCATGTACCCGATCCTGCTGCTTCCGCCGCTGCTCATCCTCGCCTACGACCGCCAGCTTGAATCGCGTCGCATTGCATGCGCATACAAGTTTGTGGCCACAAACATTGGGGCCTTTATTGGTACTTCCAGCTTCCTTCTGCTGCTGTCGTACCTGGTGACCAATGGCTTGTGGGAGTTTCTGGGCAGCACATACGGCATTCATCTGATCCTCTCGGATTTGACCCCCAATGTTGGCCTGTGGTGGTACTTTTTCATTGAAATGTTTGATCCGTTCCGCAACTTCTTCCTGGCTGTATTTTGGCTGCACCTGTCATCGTATGTGCCGGGGTTGTCGCTTCGCCTGCGCTCGCAGCCGCTCATGGTCATCACTCTGCTTCTGGGCATCTTTTCCATCTTCAAGCCATACACGTCGGTGGCTGATACCAGCCTGTTCCTTTCTCTGGTGCCGCTGTTCCGGCATATTTTCCCGCTGATGCGTTACTCGTTCGTTACCACGGCTGCCATTATGTACGCAACCTTTATGGGCCCTGTGTTTTACCACCTGTGGATTTATGCCGGCAGTGGCAATGCCAACTTCTTCTATGCTATTACGCTGGTTTGGAGTTTGGGCCAAAGTCTTGTGGTGTCGGATCTGGCGTTTGCGTGTCTGCGTGACGAGATGGAAGTTTTGCGGCCTGAACTGGTGGGAAAGGAGCTGCAAATGATATAGAGAATGAGAGTGTACTGTATCCGTTTTTTCTTTCTTTCTTTCTTTTTTTTAGAGACTGGAGGAGTTTGTTTGTTTAGAGACTACGTCAGTAGTTATATTTGTTTAATCATTACAGCCATACAACACTTGTCTGTCAACAAACCAAGAGGAATGTCTCGGGCTCGACTCGGAGCAGCCATCGGACATAAACGGCTAGCAGATGTTTTGTTGTCTCTTTTTGCCTTGGAAAAGTTTTCAGTTGTTGTACGTAATGGAATCAAATTCCCCACGCCAATTTCAACTGCGCCTCGTGCAAAGAGGGAGATTTAGTGGATGATTTCTTATCAATCAGTATATCAATCAGTTAGATGTCCCGATCCATCATGATTTAGTACTTGTACCATACGTATGTATATGTATGTACTATGTACTTGTACAAATATACGTAGTAATGCATTATTGGGGACGACGGAGTTTTCTCAATCCTATGCAATATAGGAGATACATATTTCTGGGGGGTTTTTGTAATAAATTATCTTTGGGAACGTTGATAGATTTGTCGTCGTCTCCATTAGGGTTATTATGACATATGGGTTGTTAACTTAACATAGCTGTACGATACATATGTTTCCGGCGGGTAATGACGAGATAAATTCATAGGTTACACACTCTCATTAATTATATACGCGGCTGTTCCAATCAAATATAACACAGCAATACTGTCTCTACTGCCATCAGCACTACGAAAATTTCTTCCCGGTCAACGGCGTATAACAAGTAGATGCCATGTTTTCAAACTTCCTTGCTATCTGCGAAAGTGCATGCTTGTGGTGATACAAGAACAAAAGGCTGGTAACACCTGCCAAGTTGAACCAGCCAGGAATGTGGTTCACTAAAGGACACAATGGTTTGTAGTCTTTGTATCAGAGTCTGCACAACAAGCCACGATAATGAAAGCGTGATTAACATGACTTGTTCAAATGGATTGATATATTGTTTGTATTTAAGTGCGGACGGACTTACATACAAGTATGTTTGTGATGATAATATAGTTGAATACAATGTGTACGTATACTAACAAAGATGGACGGCTGGTTAAAGATGGCATGAAGTTATCAGAAGCGGGAAGTCTTCCCAGGGCCCATGTTGGAGGTGATTAATTGATAATTTGACTGGGCAATGATGGAGAAGCCACGCTGTATTGCATTTTGTTTGTGACCCAAAGGTTGATTTGTATAAGAGGCTATAACCCATATACTATGTACATGCATACCAGTACATAAAAACGTATGTAGTGCGTAAAGTACAAGGTTTTTTTTTTTTTTT
>CM069899.1:2061530-2090309 GCA_036034705.1 Thielaviopsis punctulata | reverse complement strand
TTTTTTTTTTTGCCCCGTTTCGTTCAAAATATTGAAGAACTAGTGGGATGGGATTGATAGGTGCAAGGGATTGGTAGACTTGCAACAGGGTGTGCATGTACATACATACGTACATGATTTCCCATGCTCTGTCCCATACCTGATCGACCGAACCCGGGCTGAACCACATTGACTTACTGATATGTACAAGTACATATATACATGTATACGAATACTACATAATATATACATATACATACTTGCTGCGGTGCTTGTGCACACGACATCAAAAGCAAAATTAGTAGTGCGACGAAGCTTATCATTGTTAGGTTGTATGTAAACGTCCCTTGCCCAAAGTATGTACGCAGGGGAAAGGAATGGCTTCGAGCAAGTACTATACCTCTGAAAAAGGTAGAGTTCGGACTTTGATATTTGATATGCGATGCATGTACATATGTACATACATACAATACTATACACAAACTTGTATTGTACAAGCAACACGCATGTGCATATGTACAAGTATGCATGTATGTATGTATGTACGTATAAAAAATGGGCAGTGGCGCCATGCTATTGCATACTGCAGATGGCCTGCTGCATAACCGCTGACAACCGCAATTGATAAATGATCTGGACAACCGAAGCTATAAATGCAACACCAAGCAATGCAGAGGCCGTTGGCTGGCACAAAAACAAACTTTTTACTCCCAAAGTACCAGCGGATGCAGAAACGACACTCTCTGTGGACAAGTACCATACCATACATGTACGTATGTACATATATGTATGTATATATGTACGTACGTAGTAGAATTTCTTTTGCGTTCGTGCATAGAGATACGAACGTGTCCAGTAGAGGCCCTACATGGGAGTAGGCCTTGAGGAAGCCGTGGAGAAGAAGCCGTAAAAAGGTTATCGCCAGTTCATGGAAGGGGCGCCGTCTGTGGGTTCCGCGTAGCCGGGGAGTGCGCGTGCTGTGATTTGTCTAAAATCCTTGGCGTTATTGTGGGCCCCTGTAAGTGGGAACCCAATCTCTTCAAAACTTGAACCTTCCATTCTACTTGAGAAAAGATCATATTTTTGCTGTGTATGTACATATGGTATGTATGTATACATACGCACGTATGTAATGTACTTACTTGTATGAATGAGGTGGTGGACCCTAGGCAAGAACCAAGAACAAAGAAAAGGATACATAACAAGTATGTATGTACATACGTAGTACTCGTGCATACATAGTACAAGTCTCGACAAGTATATTGCACTATGTAAAATAATTGAGAAACTGATAAAACTTTTTAGAGAGAACAAATACATGAAAATTTCTTCTACCATGAACAAGTGTGTGTCCGTCTCGCTCTTTTTATTGTACATACATGCTTGTATGTTATATGTATGTACATATGTATCTTGATTCCAACTACATACATACCTGCATGTTTTGGCCGCCAACAAAGCCAAAGACGATAAGGAAACACTGCCATTCACGCCAATAGGCCTTTGCTGTTATACTACTCCTTCCAGCGACCTTCTGGTGACGTGACTTCCTATGAAGTTAGTAGATGCGTATGCAGTCGTCTCGTATTCCTGGAAAAACGAGAGAGCTCTTGCTCAAACCAGCTTTTTCTCACTTGCCCTTTCCCCCAGAAGCTATTGCCCCATCTACATACATATACACGTACCAGTACAAGTACAAAATGTAAAATCTCTTCAATGGTGGTTATCGTCTTCCTTAGCCTCAAGCTGCTCGTGTTAGCTGGTCCGTAGTAAACTTCCTCCCCTGACTAAACCTTTTGCCACTATTTTGCCGGTTGTTTCTCCGTCCAACATTAATGGTACAGATCTTATTTTTCTTCTTCATACCATACTTGTAATAAAGCTCTTTTTGAAGCTTACTCTGTACTCCCCACCAGTAGCAAAACATCTCCTTTTCTTCTGGTCATTGCACAGTACATGTACATAGAAACCATCTGAAGGTTTACATTTCGCTTCAGTTTTGCCGGCCTTCCGTTGTTCGTTTTTTTTTTCTTTTCTTTTCATACCTCAGCCCAGAAACAAGTGGGACTGCATTACTCCGGCCCTCGGACAGATGCTAGGTCGATCAAGGTTGTGATACATATTGGTAAGTTGCAGAACAACGCACTTCCAGCACATTACTATATATCTACATAGTACATACGTAGTATGTATGTATGTATGTATGTATGTACATATTTCATATGCCCAGACACATCAACATCACATTGCATAACTACATACATACATCCCAAAAGTCTAGTGCTTATGGAACATCTGTGTGAATCTGACTGGTGTACATACAGCGTTTGGCTGGACGCGGCTGGGATTTCTTTTTTCTTGTCTCAATTTTTTTTATCCCCTGTCAACCCTCATCCTTCTTTTGGCTAATGGGGGCAGCTTTGGGAAACTATATCTCCTGTCCATATTCCACTTTTGGTCCAACTCTTTCACTGACTTTCTCCACCAAGAATCTGGCCTTCCCTCGTCTTTGTTCTTGTCTGTTGTCTGTGATCATTTTTCTCTCTCTTCTTTGGCAGCACTTCAACTTGCCTGCCACACACAGATAGCGCTTGCTATCAATCTTGACTGGGTAAGTCTTCTCCCCTGTCTTTGTTGCTGAAGCGACATGCTGTTGTGGCTCTTGGGATTTGTGTTTGTTTGTTTGTGTGTGGTGTGTGGTTGTTTCTTTGTCAACAACAACCTCAAGGCTGCTTGCCAACGTCATTTTTTCCCCCTTGTCAGAAAATGCTTTCTTGACAACTACAAAGTCTTTGTTCTTGGTCAATTGGGGTTTGCAATGCATGCTCGCTTTGTTTACATGTCATCTTTTCCTCTTGGCCCACACCGTCAAAACATTGTTGAATGTTTAATGTTTAGTTTATTGGCATGTTTGTGGTTTGTGACGGACAAACTTCCAGACTTTAGATTCTTACCACAAACACCAAAATTTCGCCATTGGATGGCAAAAATTACTGACACGTCTTGTTTTTCTGTAGATAAATCAACAGTCTGCGCTTCGAACGAGATTGCCTGAGCTCAACACTCCATCCCACGTCCACGTCCTCGTCCCTCGACCCCTAGCTGTCTCGTCCGTTTTAAGATGATGGGCAGTCTGCTCCCGCGTCGTTTCCGGGGCGAACAGCCGGCCTCAAAGGCTCCGGCGCCTTCTTGGCTCAACAAGAAGGTGACTCCTTTTATTAGCCTCGTATCTCGTCTTGCCTGCTCACACCCCATTCATACGGTGGTGATGGTGACTCTTTTGGGCAGCACTACCTATGTCGGCTTGCTTCAGGATAGCTTCTTTGATATCACGCCAACTTTTGGTAAGGCCGATTGGGCCTCCCTTGCTGAGGGCAGCCGTACTCTGACTGCCAGTTCCGAGACTGCCTGGAAATGGCAGACTGTCGAGAGCGAGTTCCCTGTTGGCCAGGACAACAACCACCTGGCCCTGGTTACCCTCCAGTTCCCCGGTTCCACTGTCGCCCCTCTTGCCGCTGCTGTTCCTCACTCGGATAACATTTCCTTGAATCTTCTTCCTACCAGCCCTGGGCTGGGATCTTCTTTGGTTTTCTCGCTGCCCTACATTGAGACTCCGGAGTTTCTTATTGCTGCCCAGGAAATTCCCGCTGATAATGAGGAAGCGCATGTTGCTGAGGACGGCTCCGAACAAAAAATGTGGATTATGAACGCTGCCAAGGTCTCGCCTCAGGCTACTATTGCAGAGTGGGCCAACAACTCCTGGAACGGCTTTGTGGATCTGGTGCAGAATGCCGAGACTCTGGACATTGTGATCATGGTCCTGGGTTATCTGTCGATGCACTTAACCTTTGTCTCGCTCTTCATGTCAATGCGTCGCATGGGCTCAAACTTTTGGCTTGCCGCCAGTGTGCTGTTCTCATCCAGTCTTGCCTTCCTTTTTGGTCTTCTTGTAACCACTTCTCTTGGTGTTCCCATTAACATGGTTCTTCTGTCGGAGGGTCTTCCCTTCCTCGTCGTTACTATTGGTTTCGAGAAGAATATTGTTCTGACTCGCGCTGTTTTGTCGCATGCCGTTGAGCACCGCAAGCGCAAGGACGATGGCAAGAACAAGTCCAAGGACGTTGACGCCTCGTCTATCCAGTACGCTGTCCAAGCCGCGATCAAGGATAAAGGCTACGACATTGTCTATGATTATGCCGTGGAAATTGCTATCTTGGTTCTTGGAGTTCTTTCTGGCGTTCAGGGTGGTCTTCAACAGTTCTGCTTCTTGGCTGCATGGATCCTCTTTTTTGACTGCCTCCTGGTCTTCACCTTTTACACTGCTATCCTCAGTATCAAGCTGGAGATTAACCGCATCAAGCGTCACTTCAATGTCCAGAAGGCGCTTGAGGATGATGGCGTCAGCCACCGTGTCGCCGCCAATGTTGCCAAGGGCGAGGACAGTGCCGATGGTACCGATTCCAGCCAGGGAACCATGTTTGGTGCCAAGATCAAGCGCACTAGCATCCCCAAGTTCAAGGTCCTCATGGTTTCTGGCTTTGTTTTGGTCAACGTCATGAATCTGTGCACGATTCCTTTCCGCAACTCCAACTCTCTGGCTCGCATTACCTCGTGGGCTGGCGGCAGCACTAGCCTTATTACCTCGCAGCAGCCCCTAGACCCGTACCAGGTGGCTTCCAAGGCCCTTGACTCGGTTATTGCTGCTGCCCAGGTTGCTGCTACCCCTGTCACTGTTACCGTTCTAAATGCCATCCCGTACGAGTTGGTTTACCCCTCGGTTCACTATGGTATTCCTACCACTGCTGCCTCCGGCGGCCTGGCTGGTGAAGCTGGCCTGAAGAGCTACGGCGTTGGCGGTCGCATGGTTGGCGGTATCCTCAAATCTCTGGAGGATCCTGTCTTGTCGAAGTGGATTATTGTTGCCCTGGCTATGAGTGTCGCCCTGAATGGATATCTGTTTAACGCTGCCCGCTGGGGTATCAAGGACCCCAACATGCCAGCTTCGCAGATTGACCGTAAAGAGCTTGCTCGCGCTCAGAACTTTAACGACAGCAGCAATGCTAATATGACACTGGGCGAGTACATGCCTCCTTCTGCCCGCCAGACCCCGGTGCCCAAGTCGTTTACTCCTGCCCCTACTGACGATGAGGAGGATGCACTGTCGATGAAGCCCATTTCTGCCAAGCCCGGTGACGATGCTGAGCCTCGTCCTCTTGCCCACCTGGAGGCCCTTCTCAAAGCTGACCGGGCGTTTGATCTGACAGATGAGGAGGTTGTTCTCTTGTCGATGAAGGGAAAGCTTCCTGGCTACGCTCTCGAGAAGAAGCTCAAGGACTTTACGCGTGCTGTCAAGATTCGCCGTTCGATTATTTCTCGTACTAAAGTTACCGAGTCGCTTACTGGTAGCCTGGAACATTCCAAGCTGCCTTATGAGCGGTACAACTGGGAGCGTGTATTTGGCGCCTGCTGCGAAAACGTTATCGGATACCTGCCTCTTCCCGTTGGTGTCGCCGGCCCCTTGGTTATTGATGGCCAGAGCTACTTTATTCCCATGGCTACCACGGAGGGTGTGCTTGTCGCTTCCGCCAGCCGTGGCTGCAAAGCCATAAACGCTGGTGGTGGTGCGGTTACTGTACTGACTGACGATGGCATGACGCGTGGACCTTGCGTTGGCTTTGACACTCTGGAGCGTGCTGGTGCGGCTAAGTTGTGGCTGGATTCAGAGACTGGACAGACTTGCATGGCTAACGCTTTCAACTCTACGTCTCGTTTTGCCCGTTTGTCGTCGATTAAGACTGCTATTGCCGGTACTAACCTGTACATTCGGTTCAAGGCACGTACTGGTGATGCCATGGGCATGAACATGATTTCCAAGGGTGTCGAGCACGCTCTCTCTGTGATGCGCAGCGAGGGCTTTGAGGACATGCACATTGTGTCTGTGTCAGGCAACTATTGCATTGACAAGAAGCCTGGAGCACTGAATTGGATTGAGGGCCGTGGCAAGAGTGTTGTTGCCGAAGCGATTATCCCCGGTGACGTTGTTAAGTCTGTGCTCAAGTCCGACGTTGATTCGCTGGTGGAGCTGAACATCAACAAGAACCTGATTGGATCTGCCATGGCTGGGTCGGTTGGTGGTTTCAATGCCCACGCTGCCAACCTGGTTGCTGCGGTTTTCCTTGCCACTGGTCAGGACCCGGCGCAGGTTGTTGAGAGTGCCAACTGCATTACCATTATGAAGAATCTAAATGGTGCTCTGCAGATTTCAGTGTCTATGCCCTCGATTGAGGTGGGCACCTTGGGTGGTGGCACAATTTTGGAGCCTCAGACGGCCATGCTGGAGATGCTTGGCGTGCGTGGCCCCCACCCCACCAACCCCGGCGAGAATGCGCGCAGACTGGCGCGCATTGTGGCGGCATCTGTTTTGGCAGGTGAGCTGTCGCTGTGCTCTGCTCTGGCGGCTGGCCATTTGGTTACTGCTCACATGCAGCACAACCGGTCTGCTGCGCCGTCGGCGGCTCCTACGCGCACCAACACTCCGGCGCCAAATGGCAACCCAGGTCTTGGCATGACGATGAGCTCTGCTGCCCTGGAGCGGGTCAAGCGGTAGTGGGCAAGTCTCGTGGCTGTAATGAAGACTGACGTGATATTTTTCTCTTCGTTTTTCCTTGATCAAATCCTTGGTGTTTTGACTATTTATTTTTATATATTTTTTAAGTTTAAAAGATTGTGGGGAGGAGGGAGTACTTGATTAGATATCCTGGCGTTGCAAGTGGCAGAGGTTTACTTGGGAGTACATGCACATACAAAGGCGTCTGTTTGTCTGTCTGTCTGGTCTAGTTGGATGCGGATGCTTTTTTCATGAGCGATCTAGAAGAGGTTCATTCTTGGGTTTTTACTTGAAGGAAACAAAACTATTGTTTTGGCGTTATGGAAGATGGTTGACACGCCGTTTAATGGGAGTGTGGCATGGCATGGCAAACAAGTAGACAAAGGAACTAGCAACAGTTGGGTATATTTAATTTTAGAAGTTTTACGTCGATGTTGTCGTGACTTGCATAAGCATGAGAGGCGTAGAGAGGTGTGAATATTACTAAGCACAGCGACGTGAACGTGGCTGAGATCCAGAGACTCAAATCTGGCGAAGGCGAGACACTTCAGGACTGTCGAATGAAATGATTTGAACGCCAGACTCAACGATTTGACGGCGGACTTCAGGCCACTGTTCGGCATCGACGGGCTTTGTGCCTTCTTCGACAATGTAGGTGACGAAGCCTTCGCGCATCGAGTCCAATGCCGTAGCCTTGACGCAGTAATCAGCAGCAAGACCGACGACGTAGACGTGGGTGATGTTGTTGGCGCGCAGCTGCTCGGCCAGGCCCGAGTCAGCGACGCGGGCCGTCTTGAAGGGGGCATAAAAGGCCGAGTACATTTCGACGTCTGGGCGGGATCCCTTTTTGACAATGGCGTGGAACTGTGCCGAATGCAGTTCGGGGACGAGGCGAGCGCCGGGCGAGTCCTGGAGGCAGTGGACGGGCCAGAGGCGCGACGAGTAGGACTCTTGGGGGTTGAAGGGGTTGGTGATGAGGGTGGAGTCGACAAAGGGCGTGCAGCCGGGGTGGTTGGCGGCAAAGGAGATGTGGTTGGGTGGGTGCCAGTCCATGGTGGCGAGCTTGAGAGGGAAGGGGAAGGAGAGGAGGGTGTTGACGGTGGAGGTGATGGCGCGGCCGTTGGGGACGGCGAGGGAGCCGTTCTGTGGCGGGAGAGGTGAGTGGGTTAGTGGGGGGGTGCGTGTATGAGTGTGTAGAAAGTTGAGAAGTTGGGGGAGGGAAGAGGGAAGAGAGAGAGAGAGAGACGTACAGGAGGACAAAAGTCTTCTTGAAAGTCGACGACGATGAGGGCGGGAGTGAAGGCCATTGCGAGTGAGTTGTTGAAGAATGGAAGAAGAGAAAAAGAGAAGGGGATAGATCCGTGAGGGCAGATGGAGTTTGATAACGGCAAGATGATGTCAAGTGATGAAAGGCAAATGGGATGTCAAAGTAAGAATGTGGGGAAAGTCTTACAAGCGTTATGCTAGCTGCATCTGTCACTTTCTCTCTGGCCGTCCTATCTTATCTATCAGTTGATTTGTGAGTTCTGAGATATTGATTGTGACAACAAATACTCTATCAAGGAAAACAAAAAGGTATTCGTAAGTACTATGTACATATATGAATCTAGCTACTGCGCATGTCTGACAGCACTCTATGCCGTTGCCGTAGATATACTATTTAATTATGTACAAGTATGTACTTGTACCTGTAACCCTAGAAACCCTAAATATCAAGGAAACTTCGTAGGCTACTGGCTTACTTACCAGACACTAGAGTCTCCAAGTCAAACACCGACGCCAGATTCTCGTAGCCCGCTGGGTTCATGTGCAGGTGATCGCCCGAGTCGTATGCGGCAATCAACTTGTCACCGTCGCTCACGGCCTTGGAAAAGTCAACTACATAGTCGTAGGCTCCGCTCTCCAGGATCCACTTGTTGACCTTCTGCCGCGCCGCCTCGCGCGCCACTCCAGAATACGCCTGGCCAGGGCCTTGGAACGGCGTGATGGTCGCGCCAATCGTCATCAGGTCCTGCGCTTTGCATGCGGCAATGATGGTCTTGTACGCGGCAATCAGGCCGTCGGCCACAGCGTCGGCGCCCGCGGTGGTGTCAGGCGCCGGGCCAATGTCGTTGACGCCCTCAAAGATCATGACATGCGACACGCCGCGCACGCCGAGCGCGTCACGCTGGTACCGCGTCATGAGCGGCGGGCCAAGGCCGCCGCTGAGCACGGCGTTGCCGCCGGCCGCCTCGTTGACGACAGCGAGGGCGTGGGCGCGGGTGTTGTTGGAAGCCTGCAGGCGGCGCAGGAGGAAGTCGGGCCAGCGCGTGTTGGCGTCGGTGATGCTGCCGCGGCCGTCGGTGAGGGAATCGCCGAGAATGACCAGGGCGGAGGAGGAGGCGGGCGCATGGGCCTCGACGGCCGTAAGGAAGTACCAATGTTCGGTGGAGGCGGCAGTGAGGGATGCAGAGGAGACGTGGTTGCCCGGCTGCATCCACGAAGTGGTGCGGCTGCCCGGGTGGCCGGTAATTATAGCGCCGGATTGGCCGGTGGCGAGGTACAGAGAGACAGAGAGCATGGACTGCGGGAGGACGGGGAAGGCAGCAGGGTCGGAGTAGACGACGGTGCCGGCAGGGATGGTTACGGAGTCACTCCCGTTAAAAGTCAGTGGCTGCAGGGTGGTGGTGTCGATGGAACCAACGCCGATGCTGCCATTAGTTGGCAGGGCGAGAGAGGCGGCGCTGATGGTCAGCGGGGTGGCGCCAAAGGTGTTGCTGATTTGGATGCGAATGGTTTCAGCGCCGATGCTCATGTGCAGAGTCTGGCGGAGGGTGGCATTGACGAATTGGCCCTCGGAGGAGTTCTAGGAGTTGTTAGTGAGGGGTCCTGAAGGAAAGAAAAAGAAATACACATACATATGGAGCAGGCGGGAGATTGTTAGGCTCAACCTGCTGCGGCATAGATGTCCATGTAGCGACCCAGTGAGTGGAAAGGTCCACAGCCTGGGATACTGGAGCGGCAGTGACAGACAGCGAAATAGAAAGAGCAGCGGCGGTCACAGACCGCAAAAGAGAGGGCAGTCTCATGACGACAAAAGATGGACAGAAGCAGAGAGCGAACTAGTAGTAGTAGACCGGCTTGAAGGTGTCTGGTCTGCAGAGCAGAGGCCAGAGCGAGGTTGATAGTGGGAAGAGGCCATTTATATAGACAAGTGAGCAGGAAGCCAGGCAGGCTTGGCTAAAATGCCGGGTGACGGCGATGAAGCGTAAAGTTGCTGCTTGCATGGTACTTGGAGATTACTTTTGGGATTGTCTTCATAGGGCAGTGATCAAGGCTAATCAAAGGGGGGGGGAGGAGGAGGAGTTTAGGCAAAAGACGCCAAGCCGGAGGGATTTTGTTATGTGGCTTTTTTTTAAAAATTCCGATGGAGTAGAGAGAAGCATGGCCCCTGGATCTTTTTTTCCGGGGGGAGGAGTACATGTAGGTGAGATTGGGAGCGGGTGAGATGAAGTTGAGTTGGGGGGTTGTACAATAGTAGGTATATTACATATGCGGGTTGAATGTATGTATACCTGTATATACGTATACGTATGCAGTAATATGGAGTCGGGTTTTTGTGGGTTAAAAAAACATCGTACGACAGCCAAAAACGGTAATTACACTATGTATGGTATGCATATACTTTCTTCAGCTCAGCATGAAGAACCAGACAGACTTCAACCTCTTCTTCCTCCTCGTCATCTTCTACTAATACATTCTGCCGTACTCACAAACATCAAGGTTCTACTTTTCCCTGCCGCTGCAATTACCCG
The DNA here is from genome assembly GCA_036034705.1 of Thielaviopsis punctulata. Taxonomy (NCBI): domain Eukaryota; kingdom Fungi; phylum Ascomycota; class Sordariomycetes; order Microascales; family Ceratocystidaceae; genus Thielaviopsis; species Thielaviopsis punctulata. The sequence goes on along the minus strand of CM069899.1, from coordinate 2,079,929 downwards.
CCCTGGAAATTCATGATACCTTGAAACTTTTCATCCCGGCTCGGCTCAATTCCAACCAATCTTGTCGTTTATAACACGCCAACCCATATAACCCTAACCTGCAACCCCCCCGCCATGGCCCGCAGCCCTAAAGACACACATGTCTTTTTGGTCGGAGCCGGCATTGCCTCGCTCTCGGCTGCCGTGCACTTGATTGTCGATGCCGCCGTCGATCCCGCCCACGTGCACATTTTTGACGCTGCTCCCGTGCCCGGCGGCTGCTTCAGTTCCGCTGTACAGCGCACTGAGAAGCAGGGCTACATTGTCCGGGCTGCGCGCAAGTTCCGTGGCACATACCATTGCTTGTATGACACGCTGTCCAAGGTGCCGAGCCCCGAGCGGGCAGAAGATGACGGCTTCGAGCTCTTGCAGGCAGATGGAGAGGAGGAGGCTGCTCACAAGGCTGGTGCAGAAAAAGACAAGCAAGACTCGCTGCTAGACTACCTCCAGAAGCACAACACCAGCGTCAGTGACTCGGGCGACAGGACGGTGCGCATGGCGGTGACAAGCCCGCACGGCCCCGCTGCCGTTCCGCTTGACTCCTTTGGCCTGGCGGGCAACCACCAAGTCGCCCTCATGAAGTTCCTCATGTGCGACGAGGCCGAGTTTCACGGCTCCGAGATCCAGGCCTGGTTCGAGCCCGAATTCTTCGAGACAAATTTCTGGGACTTGTGGTCGAGCACGTACGTCTTTCATCCGTGGCATGGCGCCGTCGAGTTTCAGCGCTACCTCAAGAGGTTTCTGCACGACTTGCCGGCGCTCAAGAACCTGCCGGGCACAGAGTATACGCAGATCAATGATGTAGAGGCCATGGTTGCGCCAATGGCCAAGTTTTTAGTGGATAGGGGGGTTCGTTTTATCAGCAGTGAGTGATTTCTTTTTTTCTGTTCTTGGATGGCCGGGGCTTCAACTAACAAACAGCAGACACTACCGTGGAGCAAATCCTCTTTGCGCCGGACCACAACCACATTACAGTCAACCGCATCCTCACCCGCCAAAAAGGACACCCAAACACGGTTGAATACGCCGTGCAGGAGACTGACATTGTGCTGGTAACCCTAGGCGCCGTCGCCTCGGGCATTTCCGTCGGCAGCAACTCGGCCCCGCCCACGCGCAAATGCTCAACTGGCCAGCTCAGCGACTGGGGGCCAGCGTGGACGCTCTGGGGGCAACTAATCGACGCGTGTCCGGTGCCCGGCCGCCTCGGCAACCCGCTGACCTTTTGCACTAACACATCGCGGTCGTCATGGCTGGCGTTTACCGTGACGACGTACGAGCCAACGTTTGTCGATCGCGTGCTGCAGTTTTGCCAGAGCTCCAACGGCACGTGTCCGCTACTGACGTTCCGCGACTGTCCGTGGATGCTGACGATTTCGGTGCCGCGACAGCCGTACTTTGCCGACCAGGGAAAAGACACGCGCGTTATCTGGGGCTACGGGCTGTTTCCCGACCAGGATGGCATGTTTTCCCGGAAGCCCATGGAAAAGTGTACGGGCAGGGAAATCTTTTACGAGCTCTTGGGACACATGGGCATGGTGGCAGACGCAAACGCAGACGCAGACGGAAATGTGCGAGGGGTGCTGGATAACTCAGTGACGATTCCGATAGTCATGCCGTTAGCGGGAAGTCCGCTGCTGACCAAAGAAAAGGGGGACCGGCCGGATGTGGTGCCGGCGGGGAGCAGGAATCTCGCGTTGATGGGCCAGTTTGTAGAGATGGAGCGAGATGTGGCATTTACTACCGAGTATTCGGTGAGGTCGGCGCAAAAGGCAGTGTATGAAATGATGGGGCTGGATAAAAGGCCGCCGGCCGTGTATGGCGAGGATCCCACGGTTTTGGTGCTGGGAGAGTTTATGAAGGCGATGATGGGCTAGTTGATAAGCGGTGAGCATGTACATAGCACTATGTACATATGTACTATATACGTCTATTGACTTTTTCCCCCCTGTGCTTCTCCTTTCCTCCTTTTCCCTTATCATTCTCTCCTGTCAGTTTGTCCTCCTTTTCAGTTGACTATAGCTACACATGAACATTGAAATGCTGCCTTTGACACTGTCCCAGTCGATACTATTAGTCGATCGCCTCTTGTAGATCCCCAGTGACACTCTCGAAAGTCTTCCCTGAAACTTGTAATCTGTCATAGCAAGTCCAGATGTGATTGGAAGTCTAGACCGTCGTGCCTTAATACCCGTTTTTTTCGCCATTTAGGTAGTTTTGGAGTCCATGATGTTACATCGACAGTCCTAGTTAGCTTGTGTTGTTTGTATCCGCAATGCTGTGTTGCAGCACCAAGAAACAAACTCTAGCCACTACTCAACAAAGAAGCGGCAGAACGACAACAAAGATCTCGAGAATACAAAGGTGTAGTAGTTCTCAAGGCACAGAGTCTCTGAGCATGATAGCATCTCCGATCTGGGATTCATGGCTGATAAAAGCCTGAATGCAGAGCCAGTCCGTAAGTGTACTTGGTTATATAATTTCTACTAGAAATATAGTGAGTGATAGTGATGAAGTTACCAGACCCAAACAAGGAGAATTTGCCTTGGAAAAAAGGTAGAAGAGCCTCTAGCTACATTTACTTGAGTTGCTTGTCTATAAGAGAAGCATTGCTACGAATTGTTAGATTGTAAGAAAACGGTGTAGTGCTATTACATGCATCATGTATGTACATACTGCTACATACCTCCACGCCAAATACTTTTGCTTCAAGTGACTAAAGCGAGTGGCGTCGTATATCCCAAGAGGGAGCTAGGTAGATGTTAAGTAATTCAATGAATCAACAAGACTAAAACGAGTTACAACTTTCTTTTCTCATGCAGTAACAGTATCTACTATACATACAGCCGCGAGGTACTGACGCTCTTTCCACTAAAGCACAACCTCCATGCTATTTCCCACCGTCCATTTTGTGGATATTCCCCCCAAAAAAACCCTAGCATATAACCCCAAAGTTTAACGGTTCTGAAGATACATTTGAGCAAGAGTCTCACAAGCTCTTTATATGTACTTGGTGCCAACAACATTGGCAAACGTTATCTCATCTATTTTTACTAAAAAATACTCTATTTCAACAATTTCAACCACTCAATCAAGGATAAATCTCACATCATCCAAAATCACTCGGCATCAGCAATCGCAGCTGTCGCTGACGGCGTTTTGATTTGCTTCGAGTACAGAGCAAAAACTCTTAACAATGCCGTCATACTTTTCGAGTCTCTAATACCCCCCTCCAGGACAAACCATATACGCACTCCCCCGTTCTAAACTATCAGCCTCGCTTTTGCCATGTACAGCGCTGACAGCACCATCATGCGCAAGCTGCTGGGCCGCGGCTCAAGCACAGCTGTAAACGAAGCCTCTTCGACAACTGCAGCTGTCACTGAAACCGCCGTCTCAGCAATCACCAAGGGCGCTGCCGTGCTTCATCATCAGCAGCAGCATCATCATCATCAGCAGCAGCAGCAACAGCAGCAGCAACAGCAACAGCCGTTTCACTCCGATAGTCCATGGGCTTTTGCGGCTGCTACAGCCGGGCCGAGCACCGCAGCGGGAGTCTCTAATCTAATCTTGACGTCAGTTCCCGGAACACCCACTCTGTCTCAGCCGCAGCAGCCACAGCAGAAAAGATCGCGCAATGCGTCGTACAGCGCCGCAGCGCCGATTCTCAGTCTGGATGCATCGCCCGACGGCCGACATCTGGTTCTCGGCGGCCGGCACATCCTGCGCACAGTCACGGCTTCTGGGTCGGGCTTTAGCGAAGACGTGGACCTGCGTGCCATCATCACGTCGCAAAAGGGCGGCAAGGCTAGCGGCATCTCGGACCAGCTGTCGATCCAGGACGTCAAGTGGCAAAACGACCACTCGCTTTTCACTGCATGTGCCAGCGGCAAAATCTTTTACTATGACCTTGCACAGGCCCGCGGCGGCAGTGTTTCCCCCATCACAATCCAGAACAGTACCAGACAAGTCACCACACTCGACGTCAACCCGCACCACCGATCATGGCTGGCATCAGGGAGCCAGGATGGTACAGTGCGCAACTGGGACATGCGCATGGACCCGCGGTCCTTCAGCACGCGGCAAGTCATCCAGGCACACTCGGAAAGTATACGCTGCGTACGCTGGTCTCCCCGTGATGGCTTCATGTTTGCTTGCAGCACCGACAACGGAATGGTGCTCTACGGCGACCTGCGCTCGTCCAAGTTCCGTCTGCGCATCAGCGCGCACGAGGGGCCCTGCTCGTCCATTTCTTGGCACCCGGACGGCGTGCATCTGCTGACAGGCGGCATAGACCAGAAGCTGCACGTGTGGGACATGACGAGCACCGAGAAGCGCCGCAAGCCCGAGTGGGCCATCCATGCGCCGGCGCCCGTGGGCCAGGCGCTCTGGCGTCCGAGTCTGTGGTCGACGGCTGACCAGGGGCGGAGGGCGGCTCAGATTGCCGTGGCGTACGATGCCAACAGCCAACGCAGGCACGGCCGCACAATGGTGCACATCTGGGACCTGGCGCGGCCGACGATGCCGTTCAAAGTGCTGGAGCAGTTTAGCTCGACGCCTACGGGGCTTCTGTGGAGAGATCAAGATGTGCTCTGGGCCGTCGGCCAGGATGGTGAGTTGAATCAGTGCGATCTGGCTCTGGCACCGCGCGTCATCGACCGGCAGGCCATGTCGACTTTTGCCTTTAGTCCGATGGGCGATGCCATGATGTTTTTGGACAAGCGGCCTAGCATGCCACGTCATCATCATCACCCGTATCTCGACGGCTCGTCTGAGGCGTACATGCACAAGGCTCTCGGGACACAGACGCCATCAGTGTCTATGGCTTCCAGTCCGCAGGGTTCAGGACTCGCAGCTGGCCGGAGCTACTCGGACGAGGACCTCACTGGCACCTTTCTCAATCAGCGCCGACCCCAAAGCAACCAAAAGCAAGACTCTTCTTCAAATAATACTGCTGCTGCTGCTACAACCAACCCGCCCATTCCCCCTTCGAGCCGGGCAGAGCAATATCAACCTGTTCTTGCGCCACACCAAGACTCGGCAGCTATGCCCTTGGCTAAATCCATGGAAGCCAGCGGCCTGTTCTGCATGACCCAGAGCATGGCGTCGTCGGCGATTCCCTTCCGAAACGATCCCGACATGTACCGCTACCTGACCTTTCACTACCTAACAACGCTGGAAAAATACCTGCCGCGCCACACAGAACGTGCCAAGCCGCTCCCGCACCGTATCGGACGCATCCTCGAGGAATACGGCTGTGTGGCAGAGCGTGCGGGCTTGTTTCGGCTAGCACAATCGTGGCGTATTCTAGGCCATGTGACGCAGATTTTGCTACAGAGCCGTGGCCAATTTCACCTACAAGTGCGCATGGGTCAAGGCCAGCTGCGGCGGGCTATATCCAAGGTGCAGCTCACCACCACCTCTGCCACCGCTAACCCTAATATCACGACTAGCGGGTTGACGGCAAGGAGAGCGCAAATTGCCGAGCCGGCAGTGCGAGACGTATTTCCGCGAAAGTCGCGGGACGGATCGAGCGGGCCTGCGCTTTCGCTGCTGGCAGAGGAGTTTGAGAATACGTCAAATATGGCAACACCGCGGGCGGCGGCGGTGAATGGCGGTAAAGTGGAGGGGAGAAGGGACTCGGCGCTGTCGCCTGTTCTAGAGACGCCGTCGAGTTTTACACTACCGCCAGCATTGAAGCTTGACGAGTCAAGGTCAGAGGTGGAAGAAGGAGGACCTGTGGCAGATGGCTTGGCAGAAAACGACCGAGTACCAACACAGAAAGGCGGCCTGGACCTAACCGACTCCCAACCAAGCACCCAAGGCTACGACTTTTATGACACAGCCGCCCTTCTCGCCCGTGCAATCAATGTTCCCGGTGCTGACACGACCACAAGCGACCCGTTTACGCGTGAATTCGGATCACGCACACCCGGATCCATGACGGGCGCATACAGCACACCGGGCCACATAGCGTCCTCAGGCAGTTACTCACAGAGCCACACGGGTCCTGCGCTTTCGGCGTCGCTGAACAGCAGCCGAGCGGGCGAGAGTGACGGTGGACATTGCGACAACGGATACGGCCGGCATGACCAAGAGGCATACAACCAAGACGCTGACAGCGAATACCGTGCCCACTCGCGCCGAAGCAACACAAGCTCGCCCGAACTGCGACGCACGAAAAAAGTCTTCGACCTGCATGAGGTCGACGACAGCGAGTCGCCTGAAAATGGCATCTTTGCCTCGCAGACTACAGTCGACTCGCAGGCTGCTGCAGACTCCCGCTCCTTTGCCCAGTCGCCACCGTCGGAAGCCGAGACGGCGCTGTCTACTCGGCAGCCGCTGGCCGCTTTCTTTGCAAAGCAGCTCGAGCCTACTGCACTACAAAAGGCACAGACTAGCGATAGTCTGACTGTAGGAGAATACGACTACTTTTTGTGGCATGACGATCCACCCTTTCCCTTTCTCCCCAGCGATCACCCTGGTGCAAACAACCCTAATTCTAATATAAACCCCAACCCCAGTACAAGCTCTAGTCATGGCATCATCCCCCCCATCGACCCCTATGCCGTCATCCGCCAGACTCTCGAGTTTGAATGCCGCAAGTCTGCAGTCAACGCCGCTGCCATTGTTCTTCTGCTTGCGCCGCTCGTCCCGGACTCGGTTATTTCCAAGTTTCACGCCGAGGCCATCCTCAAGCAACACCACTCACGTCTGATGAAGATGAAGTGCTTTATCGAAGCCGCCCACTTGCGCAACCTGTGCACGCAGGACTGGGCGCCCGGCCTATCCTGCTGGGGCGACTCGTATCCATCCATCTTTGGAATTGCTCAGCACGACGTACAAGTCTCGTTTCTATGTCCCTTTTGCCGCAAGCCACGCGACGTCGCCGGCACACACGCCGCTGACGCTGACGCTGACTCCGACGCTATCTGGGCCTGCGAAAAGTGCCGCCGCACAATGGCCCCCTGCGCCGTCTGCCAACACCGCCACGTCGTCGCCGACCTCGTCAACCAAGTCAAGGCGCTGACCCCCGCCGGCCCCGACGCCCACGAGCCCGTGCTCACCGGCTGGTGGTACTGCCGCGGCTGCGGCCACGGCGGCCACGCCAATTGTCTGCAGGCATGGCACTTCCCCGTGCCGCAAGCGGGCCGCGGTGGCGTCGCCGAGTTTAGCGGCGGCTTCTGTCCGCTCGACGGCTGTGGTCACGAGTGTCTGCCCAGCCCCGCCGACGAGGCGCCCGCCCTGGCGCCACCGTCGTCGGGCATCGCCACGGCCAATAGCAGCTCGGCTGCGCTGGACAAGGTGTTTGGCGGGAGCATGCCGGCGGGGTCGTCGGTCCCGGGTGCTGGGAGCTTCAGTGGCCTGGCGCGCGCGTCGCAGATGAATAATACCAGTGCATCGTTTGGAGATGCCGAGCGCGACATGGTTGAGCGCAGTCAGCCGGTTGCCGTGGTGGATAGGCGGCGGAGCGGGGGGAGTCGGAGTACACGGCGGCGGGACAAGCAGTGATACATAGCAACTTTTTATCTTCATCATTATTACATAATACAAAGCTCATCATCATCATTATCAAAAAAACAAACGAAGAAAAACGCCATGCAGAAACCCTAATTTAACCCACACCTCTAAAAGAAACAGAAAAAGAAAAATCAGCCTACATTCTCCCGCATCCCTTTTGTCCGCAGCGTCAACTTTGTCTCGCTCTCGGCAAACGGCAGCGTAAACCGCGCCCCGGGACTGCCGCCTTCATCGCTCTCCTCCTCGCGCTCCGCCGTGCGACTCCGCGCCACCGCCCGCCGGAGATCCTCCTCCCTCCTCCCCGCGCTGCTCATCTCACTACCCACACTCGCCCTCCTACTGCTCCCCCCGTCCGTATTCATGCGCCGTCCGCCCAGCCCGCTGAGCGACGTACTCGACGACACGCGCCCGACATGACTGCTCCCAGGATACCGCCCAGCCAAGAGCCCGCGCACGCCACCGCGCTTGCGCTCTGGCACGTCGTCGGCGCCTGCCGCACACACGTAGAGCAGGTACTGCAGGTTCGGCAGCGTCTGCCGGATGTCGACGAGCCGCAGGCCGTGCGCTGCGCACAGAATCTCAATGTCCTTGTTGAGCAGGAACCATGCGTACTCGAAGCGGAACTGCGCAGCGGTTGAGCCTCCGCGCGGGAGGTATAGCGGGAACTCGCGCGTGCGTGCGGCTGCAGCTGCGGCTGCGGCAGAGGCGGAAGTTGTGTGGGCTGATGACACATCGGCGTGCGCCGTGTGCGCGGCTCCGCTGAGATCGGGAAGTAGTGAAATGTCGTCGCGGATTGATGCGCGCGAGCCAAACGCGTGGATTGGGTACGGCAGCGGCACGCCCAGATAAAACTGCAGCATGTGTACCAGCAGCGCAGCGAACCCTAGCCCTGCCGAGAGCAAGTCCTCGCGTGCGGTCTTGCCGCAGCGACTGGCGCAACTGCTACTGCTGCTAATAACGCTGGGATCCAGTTGCATCGCCGTGTTGGGCAGCGGCACGCCGCGAATGCAAAAAGCCAGTGGCGCGGCGCCAGGAATCTGGGCAATCTGGAAGATAGAAGCCAGGTCTGCACAGATGCGCCTGCGCTGGCCGTGGATATGGGTGCGCGTGGACTGTAGCAGGGCACGCGACGAGGCCAGCTGGGCAGTGGCATGGCGTCTGTCCTGGTCGATGCGAGCCTGGGCATCACGGCCGGCAGCCATGGCGGCGCGGCGGGCGGCAATGCTGGCGCGTAGGTCGTGCACTTTGCGCTGGGCGACATGTAAGCTACGGCGCTGATGCACAAGATATGCGGCGGCGATTTCGGCGCGTTCGCGGGCAAGCGGGACGGGATTGGCGGGGTGGGTGGCAAGAAGGGCGTCGATCTGGGAGGCGAGACTGAGGTAAGTGGTGTGGGCATCGTGGATGGAGGTTTCAAGGGTTGACAACTTCATAAGGGCGCTGTAGGACGAGGTTGGCACGGTGCATGTCTGACGGGGCTTGGCCGGCGGGCTGGCAGCAGCGCCGAAAGTATACATTGCGCCGTCGCTCAGGTGGAAGATGAGGGTGTTGGCGGGAAAGTGGTGGTTTTCGAGGGCGCGAAGAAAAGAGAGTTTGCGTAGGTCAATTTGGTCCTGCAGTAGATAAATCCAGGCTGCACTATTTTGTCGTCGGGCCCAGACTTTGACGGTAACGAGTGGCGATCGCGAGATTCGGGGTTCGTGATGTTTCAAATCAAAGAACTGGAAGTTGAAGTTCTGCACAAGTTAGCGTATTCTGTAGTTCTTCCAAAAATATAGAAAGAAAGGACAATATATACCATGCGCTTAAGAATGGTCTCACTAATGTATATTGGCTCGTCGTCCCCGCAGTGCAGCGTCACAAACACATCTGCCAGTCGTGCTTCAATCGCCGTCTGCAGCCGCTTATGCCGTGACGTCACCTCCGTCCCCGGCGCCTGCGCCGTCCATAGCCCAGTGTTCCTGCGCACCAGTGACGGAGCCGCAGCCGCACTTGCCCCGACATCGCGCACCAAGTCGTCCGAGGAACGTGCATGCGGCAGTTTCCCCGGCGGACCTGACGCGTCGGGCGCGCGCAGTTTGCCCTTGCCTTTGGCTGTCAGAGCCCAGTCATCGCTGGCGGAGCCGGTGGCCGGATCAAAAGTCAAATTGCGCAGGTAGATGCCACGCAGATGGCGCAGTTTGCGGTTTTCGGGAATCAGGACGGGGCAGGCTTCGGTCATGGTGGGGCCTGAGAAAAGTGGGGGGGTTATCGGAGCGGAGAACAGAGGCAAATCGGATGGAAACACTGCTCAAGGCGGGGTTTCAATATCGGGTTCTTGGCTTCAAACAGTTTTGGACTCGGAGGTTAAACCCTTGAAAAATGAAGAAAAATTCCAGTGATCGATTGCGCATGAATACAGAATATAATGGCGAATTCAAACGAGGGTTACTTCTTGTTCAATTCACAGCTGTTCAAACAGCCTATTCTAGAAGCCTTGGCAGCATTACAGCAATCCAAAAAAAAAAAGCAGAAAACAGTCAATCAATTGGAAAAAGGAACAATTGAAACGGAGAAAAAGGTTGTGAGTGGAAGGATATAGGCGAAAACAACTCTGTGTTGGTGTTGAAAGCTTTGGTGTTGAAATAGATGCTGGCATTATGTGGGAAGAGGTGAAGCTTTGCTAACCCACATCACGTGCCATCTGGCGTAGCAAGGGTTTTGAGAGTGTGTACTCCGCTGACAACCTTGTTTCATCCAAGTACTCTGTAACAAAATGATAAGAAAATAAACCATCGCGTAGACAGGATAATAAAGACTCAATCAATCGAAAATAAACCAAGTGACGGAGCTTAGTCGTAGCTTCAAATTGTCGAAATGATTCATTTGTTAGCATATGAATCTTCCCTTGATTTACCCTATAGCTACAATAGTATATAAAGGCTGCGAGTAAATACAACAAGCCTCGTTTGCTGCCTATTTCGGTGTGTGCATATTTCGTACAAGTACTTATGTACTTGTACCTTAGTCATATCTTGAAGCACATAGGTTCGCCTTTACTTCTGGCCATATCAAACTTCGCCAGCCCTCTCTCTCTTTCAACCCTCCCAACAAACAAACATGGCATCAATCCCAGAAAAAGATCTCGACTGGGTGTTTACCCCACACCGATTCCCCAACTATCAGCAATACTATGACGGCCCATGGCCCTATCTTGCCTCCGAAATCCAGGCTATATATCCCGAGATTCCCACCTTTTTTGACCTATACTTTTCTGGAATTCCGCTCCTCGCCGAAAAAGCTCGCGAATTTGAGCAGATGTGTCTGCGCAGGACTGATGGCATACCTGAAGAATTCTTCCATAAGCAAAAAAATACTTCCGCAGCTCACTCCTGGTTTGTCTACATTATGCCGCTGCTGCGCGTCTTTTCCCGGGACCATCAACCCCGCTCTCTGAGGATCCCAAAGGAGCCGCGATATTTGCACCTTAATCACAGGCACTCACACAGCTCTTACCACGCTGAAGAAACCGAGATATGTCTGTACTACGGTGATCCTGGAAAACCGATCTGGCCGTATGTGCTCGTGACTGGAGCCCTAGGCGAACAGCGAGATAGTAATTCGGCACGAATAAAATTCTCGAAAGCGGCTGGTTACGTTTCCAAAATGTTCGAGGCTCAACCCCGGCGTGACTTCACCTTTGCGTTTACTATGGAGGAAACGTATATGCGGGTGTGGGCTTTGGACCGGTGCGGCGCTGTAGGCTCGCCCGTGTTCGATGTCAAGAAAGACCTGTATCGCTTCGCTTTTGTCATGCTCGGTCTGCTCTGGATGAGCGATGAGCAACTGGGCTTTCGAGAACCTATCTACGAGCCCATCCCGCTCGCTGTGCCCACGCGGCCCAACGAGTCGTTTACCCTGGGTTTCCCCGTGTACAAGTCTACTGCTATCATTTGCCAGGGTACAAGATGCTGGAAGGCTTTGTGTACTTCCGGCAACGAAACCACGCGGCTCATGGTCAAAGACAGCTGGCAGAACCCGGAAAGAGTCCCCGAGAGCGACTTGTACCTCAAGGCTCAGGGCTGCAAATACGTGGCGCGGTATTTCCACCACGAGGTGGTTTTTGTCAATGGACAAGTGGAAGATGTTCAAGACCGATACCGCCACGGACTCGACACGGAAACGCTGCAGCACTTTATGGTAGCCAATACCAGCATAACCACGGTACAAACGGAAGAAGAGACTCTGCGCAGAGCCTTTCCCTTTGTGCGCGACCGCTCGTGTAAAACCCACACCCCCAACTTGGTGCTCAAAAACCGCATTCACTGCCGTCTCTTTCTGCGTGACTGGGGCAACCCCATTTCCGCAGCGAGTAATCCGATCGCTCTCCTGCGCGCCCTTGAGTGCTGCGTCGCCGGCCACCGAAATCTCTATTATGCGGGCATCCTGCACCGCAACATTTCCATCAAGAGTCTCATCATCAACGAAGAAGCGGACAACGATGTACCGTTTGGCTTTTTGGTGAATCTGAGCTCGGCATCGGACTTGAGCTGCGCTACGACGCAGGAGCTGGTAACCCTCCGTAACCCAGGCTTCTTTACAGCAGTCGGCTTGTACAGGGGCGAGGTGCACTCGTTTGTGCACGACTTGGAGTCGTTTTTCTGGGTGTTGCTTTGGATCTGCACGCACTCTCGCCAGCAAAGGTGTTCTTACATGGTTTGGACACATTTGTGGCAGAGTGATGACCATACTGAGAGTCGAGCCAGGTTAATGCGCAGTAATAATGAACTGCAAATTGTGATTCAACGATTATTTAACAGGCGATACCAGAGTCTGGGGCCGGTGGTGTTTCGCCTGAAGCAGGTTCTCTATCCGAATGAACGGGCGGCAAATCATAACCTGGTGCTGTATGATAAATTTATTCAGACGCTGAGACAAGGCCGTCAGGAGCTGGAGGCTCGTGAAGTTGCTGCTTGAGTGTTGGCGGTATGTATACGAATGGTATGTGTGCACATATATACATATGTACATATGTACATACATATCATAGAACATACAAGTACATACGTACATACATACTTTTACATATGAGCTACCCAGCTAAAGCCACTAACACGCCTACTTAGACGATCCGCCAACCCCTACTCTCCAGCCTTGTACCCAGTAACTCCGAACGACAGCGAGGGGTTTGTGATGAACCCTAAAATAACAACCCATATACACATATACGATATACCTGACGGGAGTTGGGGAGCTAGGCTGTACTTGAAGCATAAAGGCGGAGGCCTTGTGACGAAATAGTTTTGATTGACGTGCTTGATCGTATGGATTTTCTCTGTTTTTCCTACTTGTTGTACTCATATGCCTAGTTCATATCAAATGGAATCTATCTGCCCCCACTTAATCGATGCTCTCCAAGTGCTCTATACCTGCTTGACAACCATGACCATGCTACGATATAGCAGTATGTATGTACTTAGTATGTATACATATATGTACATGTACCGTGATATACTCGTACTAAGATCCGAACTGAGTTATCCGTTATTGCCAGAGTTTACCCATCACAAACTTTACACGTATTGTGCTTCCAAGTGTGTACTACCATACGTTGCTTGGCTTCGGGTAACCCTAAAACTTGCTTGTAGTAGCCCCATCAATACTTTTTGATATTCTCTAAATGTATAAAACATACGCAATACATGTTTTCGACGGATAAATGGACTGCCCGGCTAAAGCCACTATGTAACTATGTACACTAACACGGTACATTCTTTGCCCCGCCAATCCCCGCTCTCCACCCATGTACCCCATTAACTGAAAAACCGCGGCCATTCTCGCCTAGGCATCTCCGCCTAAATAGCTTTTGTGTATTTGCCGACAACAGCTCAAGCTTGAAAGCCGCCCAAAGAAAACGCGTGAAAATGAAGCGATTTCTTTAGGCAGGAGCTATTTGGTAGCACCAACCTCATAAAAACAGACAGGATATCCTTGCAGATGCGGCTCTGTCGTGATTTTTTTTTCAAGGTCATGAGACCAAATGTCGGGCATGTTTAATCTGCTGCCACTAGTGCTGCTACTACGGAGTACTGTGTGTTTAGCCAACAGCCTCGGTGATACTTGATCTGGTATCTCAAAAAGTCCAGCAGCGGGCCCTTTTTCTCACTTCTCGCCGCTGTTGCTTGCAAAGAACGGGTCAAAGGGGGTGAATGCGGTTACGAACAAGTCTGTATAAGCCGGCAGGATCTTGGGTACACATGCTTAGGCTAACGTATTTTGTTTGACGAGTTTCCTTTTTGAATTTGCGGTTGGAAAAAGAAAGAGGTAAGATTGATGGTGTGGCAATTTCTGGTAAGCTTACATATATCCTATATATATATATAAACACATTGCTTTGCGTCTTTGTTTCCGGCTTTCTTGTCTTCTCCTTTTCCATCTCTCCTTGATCTTGGCTCTCGAGTCCCATCTATCAAACACACCTGCTCAACTTTACCCATCAATACACAGCCGAGATGACTGACGGAAAAAGCGTATGTCATGTTCTAACCCCCACTTCTTAATGAAACAACCCACTAACCCTAATAGAACCTGTCGTTTGTGCTCAACAAACCCTTTGATGTTACCTTTGCCGAGAAGCCCATCCCGCAGCTGTCGTCGCCTGAGGAGGTCCTTGTCTCGGTTGACTACACGGGCATCTGCGGCTCCGACGTGCACTACTGGGTGCATGGCTCCATTGGCCAATTCGTCGTCAAAGAGCCCATGGTTCTCGGCCACGAATCCGCTGGCACCGTCGTGCAAGTTGGCTCCAGCGTGACATCCCTGCGCGTCGGCGACCGCGTTGCCCTGGAACCCGGCTACCCCTGCCGCCACTGCCGCCCGTGTCTCGGCGGCAAATACAACCTGTGCCCGGACATGCGCTTCGCCGCCACGCCGCCGTACGACGGTACCCTGACGGGCTTCTGGAAGGCCCCCGCCGACTTCTGCTACAAGCTGCCCCCGTCCATGACGCTGCAGGAGGGCGCGCTGATGGAGCCGCTCGCCGTCGCCGTGCACATCACCAAGCAGGCCGACGTCAAGCCGGGCCAGAGCGTCGTCGTGCTGGGCGCCGGGCCAGTCGGCCTGCTGTGCGCAGCTGTGGCGCGCGCGTATGGCGCGTCTACCGTCGTCGCCGTTGATATTGTCCAGAGCAAGCTCGACACGGCCAGCGCCCTGGCCGCCACGCACACGTACCTGTCGCAGCGGGTGGCGCCGCAGGAGAACGCTGCGGCGCTGCTGGCGCAGTGCGACCTGCCGAATGGCGCGGATGCCGTGATTGATGCGTCGGGCGCCGAACCGTCGATCCAGATGGCGCAGTACGTGGTGCGCACGGGCGGCACATATGTGCAGGGCGGCATGGGAAAGTCGGAAATCACATTCCCGATTATGGAAATGTGCATCAAGGAGGTGACAATGAAGGGCAGCTTCCGTTACGGCAGCGGCGACTACGACTTGGCCATTGAGCTGGTGCGCACGGGCAAGATTGATGTCAAGATGCTGATTACAGATGTGGTGCCGTTTGCCAAGGCTGAGGAGGCCTTCAAAAAGGTCAAGGAGGGCAAGGCCATTAAAGTCTTGATTGCGGGGCCAAATCGTGAGATTTGAGCATCTCTTCCTGTATCAATCATGTCTCTCTTTCTATTTCTCTTTCTCTCTCTTCCATACTGTATATACCTGAGCATAATTTGTAATTCGTCCATCTTCTCACTCTTGTCATGAATAACCCTTACGAGGGTTAACCATTGAAAGTTACACAAGGGGGCAAAATCAATTCCCCTGGTCTTTTTCTTTTCTTTCTCTTTACGGAGTACCTTGCCCCAGACTTGGCCCTGACTAAAGTTGACTTGGACCTCTGACCTGTCACTTTGTTCAAGATATCCTTCCGATTTCCTCCATGGCCAACCAAAGAAACCGGCAAATCTAGCACTAACGCCGGGCTTCAACTAACATCGTATGATTCTGAGTTTATTTTTGTCAAGCCCGAAGGTCGCCGTCCCAGTTGAGGCATTTAGACATCCGGCAGCTACACACACATAAAAAAGCCATCACAAGATAAGATACCAAGAAGAAAAAAGAAACAGTGTGTATATTTTTTTATAGAACCCTGAGTCATATGCCTCACCCGAGGTCTGCTAATGATGATAAAAAAACAACTACAGGAAAAGCAAACTCCGGTTCATAATGCCTCCAAAAGCAAATCCCGCATAACGCCAACCAACTATAAAAACAAGAAAGAGAAGAAAGCAAATGGCCGAAAGCTGACTTTCTGGCTCGTGAGGAGAAAACAAGCAGAGAGTGCTCACGCACTACAAACGGCTTCTGGAAAGACAATCATTCAAATGCAACAATATAACCGCATTTCTGGAATCAATGACACGAGTTGTCCGGGAGTGAGTGGGCGAGTGATTGAGTGAGTGTGTTCTTTCCAGCGGCATCAAGCAAGAGCAATCATGTACAATGGGAATGCCACGGAGGAACGATGAATAAGGAAATACCACGATAGGATCAATAAACGTTGCACCGGAGCAGGGATGACAAGCCACTGTCGAATAAGTGCCAATGCAAACACAGAAAGTACATATGGAATCAGGGTATCTAAACACTCTGGCGGCTCTTCTTGTCAGCCATGCGCTTCTCCTCGGCAGCGACCATGTCTAGATGATTGTTAGCATATTTCTCGTATGAAAAATTGAAAAGACAAGCTTACCCTTCCATAAGTCCTGGCCTTCCCACTCCTCCTTGTGAATCTTCTTCTCAACCAGCTTCTTGTGCTCCGGGTCGTTGGGGTCCAGCACCATGACGGTTTCCCAACGGCCCGAGCCATCCTTGGCATCGTTCATCTCAAAGGCGGCAGTGACAATCAGCACCGCCAGCGTCAAGCCCTGGGCGTACATACGGGCCTGGACAAGCTTCTGGGCCGACGACAGGTAGGGCGAGCGGCCGACAATTGACAGGGCGACGCCCATGCTAGCCAGCCAGCTGGTAAAGACAATGGGATAGCGGTTCTCGCGGCCCCATGCCATAAACTTGTCGTAGTTGGACTGGTTGCGCAGGGCCTCCTCGTTGGCCAGCGTCGTGGTGTTCTTGTACGAGTTGCGCGGGTCGCGTGCGCGCTGGAACTTCATCGAGTAGCGATCGGCGTTGATAATGGCGCCAAAAGTACCCGTCGACGATACCAGGAACGCGCGGAAGGGAAGCGTGAGGCCGCGGAAGGCGGGGTAGCGCTTGGAAGCGGCAAAGACACCGGCAAAACCAGCAACAGTGCCGACGACACCACCAATGGTACCGCCCTTGAGGACCTGCTCGTAGTGAGCATCCTCTTCTTCCTTGGTAAGCAGCTTCATGACGTTGGGGGGAAAGAGAGCTGGTGATAAAAAGGTTTAAAGGATCGACTAGCTATACGGTGAATAGCTAGTAGTAATAGTTAACTGGCAGTGATAAAAAGAATGGGGGATGGGCGTAGTAGAAAGTAATGATCTAATTAAGACAAATGCCAGAAAAAAAAGAAGAGGTTTATGGAAATGAGATCGAGGAGGAAGCAGGGAAATAAATACAAACAAATTTGCAGGCCTGATTGAAACTTTTATGTATGTACATAGGTACATACATATCAGTACTTATATTTTCGTATGGGATTTTACGGGTTCCCGAAGCGCAAAAAATAGGCGAGCATGCAAAAGGCGCTATAACCTGGTTTGTTTATAGGGGGGTTTCTTATTTTTTTTTTTTTTTTTTTCTTTAAGCTGTAAAGTACATATGCGTACTGTGTAGTGAGTTTCAACCACGCTTGAACGGATAATACACGTGGCAAATGAATGTAGGTTTTTAATCAAGCAATAATCTCACAATGACGAAAATAAATACCAAGTGCTCTTTTACTGCGGCTGTTGACTCTATCATAGCTTGGTGGCTCATGTATCGACGCATTTATTACCATCGCGCTTGAGACTTGTTCGACTTACTGGGCGGTCTTCGGTACAATTACATGTGTAAATGGGTACAATGAGCTCAGACGTACCCAAAATCAGCAATTCCAAGCACCATTTTGCGCCTACGTCATGCTTGCATTCGCCGATATTGGATTGGACGGCTACACTTGGTCTTTTAGGCGCTTGCAAGATGCGTCTCGTCCCCGCCTGGATGTAAGTTGGCTACAGTATATGTACATACGTATAACGTATACGTACATAGTAACATATGTATGTACAGGTAGTTATGACTGAGGAACCGACTGCTAAATTCAATCATAAAAACCAAATCATAAAAACCAAATGCCGACGCAAGTCCGCAAATCAGGAAAATGGTTATAGACACGGTGAGCCAGTGCCATTTGTATGCCATATTACACAGTTCCTGTACAGTGCACGTGGCCATTCCAATCCGGTATTTCCTCGTGAGCCAAAGTAAGTACATATTACAGTGAACGGCCATGACTTACAGGTATTGACTTATGTATTACAGAGTACACATGTACATAGAACACCACGCCATAAATTCAGCGTTTTTCCAGGCTCGCCCTCGTGACTCAAGGTCTCAGAGAATTATAAATCCAGGGAATCTTGCTGAACTTGGTCGCCGACTTTTTGGAATATGTGTGTGTGTGTGTGTGTGTATTATTTTTATACTCTTTGCTACCTATCATGGCACAACTTTCGAGTCCGGGGCCCTCCTCATGACCGGGAACATGCCGCTTTTTCTACCTCCATTGTATAAACATAGCTGATGTGTCCTCCTTCCAAACCCGGTAACTTGACAATTCCATAGGGTAAGTCCAAATTCCACACCTCCAGTACCTCGCACCTCCTGTTGAAGCTGATACCATCTATA
>CM069899.1:2048719-2059827 GCA_036034705.1 Thielaviopsis punctulata | reverse complement strand
TTGCAACTTGTACTAAAAGCCTACAAGTACAAGTATGTACTGGTATGTACATGTATGTAGATGCAACCCGTCAGTCACCCTTTCTTAGAATTGTAAAGATATATGGAAGCAGTAAAAGTAAAAGCCATGGAACATTAAATATGTACTATGTAGTACGTATGTATGGTATGTATGTACCAGTATATACATGCATACCTACTGCATACAGGCGTCCACTTGACCGCAAAAAATGTTACTCTGCGAGTTCAAGGTTGATTTAAGCGTAGAAATGGCATGTTGTATTCAGCTCCGGTACTTTAGCTTTTCAACTTTCATACACCATACATACGTATATGTACATACATACATACCATACATACATAGGTATAGATGCAAAGCACAATGCCACCAACGCACCGTTTAACTACTGTGTACCTTTGAGCTTTCTGTTTAAGGCTCTGCTAATCCACAACTACCCCTCATCGTTCTAGAAACCTTGTTACACACCTTACACAACACATTACACAAAACAAGGGTAACACTACAAGCCTTATGTGTCACACAAGATTGTGATGGTATCTGGAGCACTGTAAGACCCCTCGACAGATGCAATTAAATCTTGACATGATTGGAACAACATTCTCTCCCGTACTCATGATGCAACGATGCAATATACATCTTCGCCTTGGAAACGCTGTTCAACTTTGCTTTAATGCCTCGAGATGTGCCAACTTACATTGTCATTTTTGACTTTTCTCATGAGCGAGTGGCAACTAAATATATGCACTCGGATTATGCGAAGGCGATATCAAAAGCGTTCCCTGTATTGTACAGAGTACTGATGACATTTGCATGTCTATCGCCTAACACGCTAAAGATATAACCTCTTTTGCTTTCCACTATTACATTGCTGTCTTTGCCGACAAGATCGCACCATTTCTCATTCACAGAGAGTTGCGCTTCTTGTTCTTGCTGGTTGGCATTCTTGTAAATCACCATTCCCCAAATACATAGCCGCAAACGTGACCGCTCTCTCGGGTACCTTTTGACAAGCTACAGCTGAAGCCCCAAAAAGAAAGTTCAAAGCAGTAAATCAGCCACGTCAAATTTCAAGATAAGAATCTGCCAAGTAAGACAAAGATAGCCTCGTGTTTTCGTCATCGGTAATATTTGGCATACGTAAAGTGTGTATGGTATTTTAAACACTCCCAGCAGATAAAAATTGGCAGTGATAAAAAGTCTCATATATACAGCGAACATGCGACGGACGTCAAACATGGCCATTACCATTAACAGAGCCTTTGCTTCCTTATCCATCCCATGATTCCTTCGCTCTATCGTGTGGATGCTAGCCAGCCCAACAGCGACGTAGGGTACACAAATATGCCGTATGACAAAGATATCTGATACAATTGACGAAGTAACCACTGATATTGGAATTTCTTCCGGGTAGCTAACTTGGGCTGGGCTTTGAAGATTGAATGTTATGTACCCACATGCTTTTCAATGGGCTTTGATGCGGATGAGCTAGTTCGTACTACTGGAATAATTGGGTTTCGGTACCTGAGTGAGGCTCCCGCCTTGTCCAGAGCCGTCAACCCAACGCAACTGGGATTACGCCATTTGAATATGTACCATATGTACTTACCAATTAAACATAAAGTAACTTGGTGTAGTCTGAGTTGTGCAATTGTTAGTGCCGTGTATGATTGGAGATAAAGTTCATGGTTTCGTTATCTTGACGAGACTCCAGCGTGCTAACAGCTTCTAGTAATTGTAGTATATACCTACCTACTGGTGATGACCGAGCCAACCAAGAGTCAGATAAAAATAAACTTTGGGCATGTATTATGTATTCTAGCCCGTAATGACGTTCCTGCTGTTTTCAGAAATTCAAACATTCGATTATGTTAATATACCCAGGCACAAATCCATATTAGGGAATTTCGTTTTAGAGTTCTTTCCTGTTACTTGATACGAGTTTCTCTCAGGCAGTCACTCAACAACGCAAATCTGCCTGGCACCGAAGAGCACACAAGAATCATCATTCCAAAAACAACAAACAGAATAGAGAGAAAATCAATACTTGTTCATTTCTTCTTTATTCTCATCCGGATCACCTTGTCAAAGTCTCCCTTGAATCAGGTTGTAACCAAATAAAGTAAGTATCTCATCATCACCACGAAAAGATGATATAGACAAGCCTTCAAAGCCAAATTGCTTGTGGTTTCGACATAATCACGCAGACTTGTGTGTTTTGCCATTGTAAATAGATGAAATCCATCCGCTAATCGCATATGTTCTGATGTTTAGCCATTCTTCTTGTGTCCCGAGAGACCAATCGATTTATCTCATAAGCATCATCACTTTATTCTGATACCAAAGTCAAGTACCGTTATTCTTCTTTTCGGCGTCAAGGTTTGCTATCCCTGTTTTCGTACTCCAAGGACTGGGACCCTGACTGCGTGTCCAATTTTCATCACAATCGGTGGCTTGCATCTTCGTCACTTCATTGTGACGAAGATGGCATTGATCAAGAAATCCACGAGACCCGAACATCCCAGTACAAAAGCTAACCTTTCTCCTGTAGCTTCAAGGCCCAATTCTTGAGAGACTGTAGAGTTCTATATAGCCGGCCGCGCTGCAAGTATTGGCGCTCATATCAACATTTTCTACATGTTAGTTACTGAGCGGCAGTAGTCAGAAATCACGATTACTTATATTATCGTTGAGTTACGTCGTCTTCAGCCCGCCTCCCAGTCGGCAGTTGTCTGGTATCCAACAACCGAAAACCCAAAACAAACGGAAACAACAAAAAGTCCATCGATTTTATCGGCCCCTTCTGTTCAAAGCTAGGTTGTGCTTGGTAAAATACAAGTACAACTGACGGAATTAGTGACGGATCAGGACCAAGCCGAATCAATACTAGTCTCTTTTGGCTGGCTTGATTTTAGTGTTAGCTTAAGTGGCACAGTCTTTCTGTCAGTGCTTACACGGCTCAATGCACGGTGGAGATAGTTCATGTTGCCCTTGTCCCCTCGTTTTGTTTTTTTTTCTTTCTACCATGTCGTCAACGCGGTCTTCTCCTTCTCAGTCCAAGTCTGCCTCGACAAAGTCTTCGACAATTGTGTCTCGTCCTCGTCACTCACGCAAAAAGTCTTTGAGTAAATCACGTGTCACAAAGTCTATACCTTTGCTTGCTGAAGGTCTTACTCTGCACTCTACCACCCTCGCTTTGCCTGTCCCATCGCCTGTGACTGCTACTGCCACTTTCACTTCTACAAGTCCCACTTGCGTTTCTTCTCCCACTTGCACTAGCACTCCTCGCACTGCAACTGCACTTGCACCTGCGCTTGTGCCTGCACCTGGAAGTGGAACTAGAACTGGTAACCCTAACTTCCAGTCATCTGGGTCCAGCGTTGAGGTTGAGCACCTGTTAAAAAAGTTGCCGCTGCCACAATCGTCGTTTCTTCAACCGCATTCGGCTCACAAATATTCGACTTGCGAGCAAATTGACGCCTCGTCTCTTTCAAACTCACAGTCGCTCATCAATCCTTCTGCTGCGCCTGCCACTTCTGTGTCGCTGGATTATTTGCCAGACGCTGCCGCCGCCTGCAACGACACCGACGACAATAGTTCTGTTTCTCATTTGTCGTTCGCCGACCGCGATTCCACACCTTCCGACTTTGACGGCTTATTCAGCTCTCCACAGCTGCTGCCTCAGCCTCGCAAGCCTAGTCCGGAAAAGAAATTTGCTCTCTTCGGTTCTTCAACTGAGCTTCTTCCTGAGCCTCCTGTTGTTCATTACCCAAAGGCTCCCATCATCCTCGAGCTTGAGCGTATCAACGCAGAAGCTTTGGAAAAACTAGAGCGATTCTTTCCGAACGCATCGCAAGACGAAATCTCGCCTTCGTCTGCCTTACAACCGGCTCCCAACTTTGCCGACTCGTTCAAAGACCCAAACCGCGGCATTTCTGACAAGCTCGCCAGTATGAATTTGACTCCAACCATGGACCATTCGTCCAACCGCGGCCGTCAAGACTCTTTTGTCAGTGCCGGTCCCAAGGCCATTGCCATCGGCGGAGCTAATGCCTCTGCCCGCAATCGCCGTGAAAGCTTACAGAACACTGGCAGCTTCATGGGTGGCATGAGCTGGGGAGGAATGTCGCTAGGCAGCTTTGTTAGAGACGAGTAAGTTTTGATGTTTCCCCGCCTTTGTCCATGCCATATTTTTTTTATTCTCTTCTTTTGTTTTTAGATGTTTGTATTTGTTGTTTATGGATTCCGTATGCAATGCGCATATCCCGTTTCTGGACATTTCCCTTGTTGTCTTGTCTATTTCCCCTCTGGTTCGGTTCATGTTTCCAAGTCTACATGAAACATGAAACATCGCACACAACAACACACATACTGATCCACTGCTAACCACACACCACTTTGCCGTAGAATGGCCATGCATGGCACCTCACCCTTTGGTGCCCATCAATCACCCTCGTTCCACTCGTCTTCCTATCTTCCCAAATTGGAAGCAAACTTTATGAAAGACTTTCAATGTTGCGGAAGAACCCTCAACGATCTCCACGATTTGCTGCAGCACTATGAGGAAGCGCATACGAATAACGCCAGCCCCAACACCCGTACTGCCCCTGCATTTTCGCAGTTTAGTCGCCTTAACAATGGCCTTCCTGCGAGTACCAAGGGTATTGATGCCAGAGCGACTCAACTTGGAGGCCTGCAGCAGTTTGGTGGCCCCGCGCAACTTGCCCAGCAAGCCCGTCAGCCTATGATGGGCATTTCGGGTCTGGGTATGTTGAACCAGGCCAACCTGCAGCCTACCAGCAACCTGCAGTCCATGGCTCTGTCTGAGGATATTGGCGATATTGGAGATATGGATATGGAAGACGCTGTGGGTCACATGGAGATGGACGACCCCCAACAACAACAACAGCAACAACAGCAGCAGCGTGTGATCCAACAGACTAGACAGATGTTTGGACAAGGCGCTAGTCGGCCCCAGATTCAAATAAACTCAGGTCTGACTCAGGGCCTGCGTACGTCTCAGCCTACCACGCCTGCTGTCCAAAGCTTTGGTCTTCAGCACAACCCAACTGTGTCATCGGTCAACACTCCCACGCTTAGCACACAGCCTGGCGGTGGCATGTTTCCCAAGCGGACACCTGGCAATTCCGCGTTTATGCAATCCTCCGGCATGGCTGGTGAGGACATGGCTATGATGGACCAGGACTTTTCCGGCATGTCGCAAGATAACATGGGCGGTGCCGCTGGCGGCATGAACATGAATTCCATGGGCGCCATGCGACAGGAAGACGGCAACTGTATTCCCAACCCGGGCAAGAATCTCAACTCTGGTGGTCTCTTGGCTCATCAAAAGATTCTCTTGGCTCAGTTGGCAATGGAGCAGCCTGACTTCCAGAGTAAGGCTCCATTCTTGCAGCGTCTTGGCCTGCTTCCCGAGGAGAACAAGCCTTTTAAGTGTCCCGTTATTGGCTGTGAAAAGACGTACAAGAACCAGAATGGTCTCAAGTAAGTGTGATTTTTGTTCTCATTTCTCTTTGCCGATTCGAGGAGTAAAGAAGAAGCCATGCCAGACATAACATGATGCTAATTTGAACAGGTATCACAAAATGCACGGCCACCAGAGCCAAGTGCTGCATGAAAATGAAGACGGAACCTTTTCCATCGTGGACCCCGAAACTAGTGCTCCGTATCCCGGTACCCAGGGAATGGAAAAGGAAAAGCCGTATCACTGCAACGTGTGTATGAAGCGATACAAGAACCTCAACGGTCTTAAATATGTAAGTCTCGTTTACGGCTCCTCAAGTTTTTACTGGGGTCTGCTTATGCTAATCGTTGACTGTAGCACCGCAACCACTCGCCTTACTGCAACCCCGACTTGACGCAGGCTGAGCTGCTGGCCATGACTGGCATTAACATTGACCACCTGAACCAGCAAGTCCAGGGCGAGATTTCCCAGCTTCAGGAAATGCAAAACATGAGTGATTTGCAGCCAATGCAAGAGTAGACCAGTCGGATTGGGTCTGACTAGATACTGGCTGGCTGTTGAACGTAAACTCTGTCTGTCTTTCTTTTTCTCTTTGCTTTCTGTCGTTTTGTTTGTGGGGTTTTCTCTATTTTCTCTTTGTGCCGGCGTTTCTCCTTTATTTTTCCCGTCTTGCGTTTTGTGGTGTTTCTGGCTTCACGGTTATATCTTGTTCATTACCTCTTGTATTCCTTGTTTTATCCCCTTTTCCGGGTTTCGGTTTGTGTCTTTCATTGTCGAGTTTTTCCCATTTTGGCGTCTGTTGTTCTTTGCCCTTATTAGTTGTTATTCCTCCCCCCTACTCATTCGTTAAAAGTCCTCCCCTTCCTTTTCATCATATGGCAAGACTGAGATGAGATGCTGTGGCCGTTCTCTATCAAGGAGAGGCCGAGAGGTTACTGACTGCAAGTAACTCCTGGTCTATTGAGCCGCTCTATTAACACTGCCTTGTCCATCTTGCTTGACTGCGTTTTCTGGCATTATGTATTACCCGTGAGCGTTTGGCAGTCTTGTTTTTTTTTTTTTTTTGGTTACTGTTACTGTTATGACCCCCAAAAGTTTTGCTTTTTTTTTCATTTTGTCTTTTTTCTTTTTCTTTTTTGCTCTACATACATAAATTTTTTTTCTTTTTCTTTCTGTGTCTTGTCTTTATTAAAACATTCTGGTTTCTATTATCTAGTTTCATTGCTTGATATTTTCTTTGTTCTTTTGCCCTTTGGTCGTTTATTTTATTTTTTTTTGGGTTTTTTTTTTTTTGGCATAATATCAAACGTTGTTTTATGAAGAAAACGCAACTAGCGGGGAGGGAGGAGGTTTTGTTCTTGTACATGTGTATATATTGCCAGATGGTGACGTTTCTTTTTGGTGTTCTTTTTCCTTGGGGTCTTGCTTTGATACCCTTCATTGTAATATTGAATGCGACTTTTTGGCCTGCGGGTTGCCGGCTTATACCGGTGTAAGTTGATACCATGTGTAATTTACAGGACGTAGTTCGTTCAAATATGTATATGTATATATATGTATGTATGTATATGCACAAAACAAAAGACAACACCCGCTAACCAAATACAGATAAAAACAAGAAAACACATCTCCAACAATACATGAAGAACATACCACCACTACTCAACACCTCCATCCTCTTCCTCAACCTCCTCCATCACTGTATGCTGACTACTCGTGCTCCCCTGTCGCGCACCACGATACCCGTACCGCGACCCGCCATACCCCTCTGCCATCTCCACCTCATCGCCACCCAGCACGCGACCTTCCGTGTCCACCTCCTGCGAGAGCTCCACCAGCGCGTCGTGGGGCAGCTGCATAAACCCCTCGCTGCGCACAACCCGTCCCCAGTGCTCCAGGCAAAACATGGCAGCGCGCTTGCGTAGCCACTCCTCATTGGCAAGGCCGGCAGAGTACCAAATCACACAGGCCGAGGGCACGTCAATTTCCTTGCCAAGACGGTTGACGCACAGGTGGCGCAGGTGGGCAATGTCGTACATGTTTGCCATGATGAGCATGCCCGAGATAGTCGACGGGGTCATTGGGGTGCCCTCCGGGTCGATAAAAAGACTGTCGGTGTAGAGATATAGTAGGAATGCGCGAACAACCGTGTACGGCTCTCGGATGTGCATATGCTTAGTTTGAAACTCGGCCATCTTTGAGTTGTAGAGGCGGGTAAAATGGGGCCAGCGCGCCTTGAGAATCAAGCTATGCACGTGGATCGGCCGTGACACTGATTCTTCTTCGTTACTCCACGACCTATGAGTTTGCGAAGGGGATGCGGCTGAACCCATGTCCACATCGTCTGATTCTTCTGCCAGTGCCGTGATTACAAAGTCAGCGCCGCTTCCCTTCTCTGGCGGCTGGTCAAACATCATGGAAAGATCGATTCCGAGTCCTCGCGATGGTTGTTCATCTGGCCTTGAAGCTATGATTGGGCTACTCCGGTATGTTGTTGTTTGAGGGGCAGAGTTTACACCGAGGCAACCATAACGATGAAGATCAATTTCCATGATATCACTGTTTTGACGCAAACGTTAGTGGAAAAAAAACTCTCACCAAAGAAAATAAAAAAGGAATACACACCTAAGAAATTCTTCCGGCCCAACAGCACCATTGTTGCGCTCAATTTCCGACTCACAGCCCAGAAGCCAGGCTTTGGTGCCCTCTGCATTCATAGCACAGTAGTGCCAACGATAGCCTGGCTTATAGATTTCATGGCCTTCAGCCAGCCTCTGCCAGCGAAATGTAGTCAGATCAAATGCCGACAAGGTGCAGTGGCCAGAGGTAATAGTGAAGGCGGGAGTCTGGAAATCAAGCAAGGTGCCGCCAGAAAACAAGTGGAAGTGAGTCCCTTGTCCTTGCAGTGGAATTCCCGGTCCAGACACAGACTTAAGTGTCGAAACGATTCCCGGAGCTGGAGCTGGCGCTTTGACTCCACGGTATTGAGATGGTAATACCTGCGCTGAACGTGAGTTGGCGGCATATCCAGATGACCCAACAACCTGCGGAGACTGAGACAAAAATATCCCCCGTCGAGTCGGACTCATGACTGCCTGTCGCTCGACGCCTATGCGCGGAGGGCTTTTGAATGCGGGGTTTCCTTTCATGTCAAACCACCAAAGGTCACCCGACTTGTCCATATCATCCGACATTCCTCCATACACCCAGACACGGTCATTCCAAATGTAAGCAGAGTGGTCAAAGCGATCAACAAACTTCCAGGTCCGAGACCAGGTAAAGGTCTTTAGATCGAGAAAGCAGATATCATCTAGCACAACGTTGGTTCTACCGCAGATGCCGCCGATGATGAAGAGCTTGTCCTCATGCAGGACAGCCGCATGACGGGCTCTGCCGCGGGGAATTGGGCCATTGACATGAGGCTTTCGCCAATGGGCGGTTGTCAGATCAAAAATTATAAGATCTGACAAGTGTGTGCGATGCTCGTTTTCTCCGCCAAAAACCAAGAGCTTGTCGCCTTGGTAGAGGGTAGCCGTGTGGCCTGCGATGGAGGGCAAGTTAGCCGATCAAACTTCACGAACAGAGTGCAAAACTGGCGACAACAAGAAGGTATAAGTATATATGTAGTGGTAACACGAGACTATAGGGGTAGCCTTGTGCTTGTAACCTCGAGCGAGCGACTCATGATCCAAAGAAGCGCAAAAGCACTCACCCATCCGGACACCAGGAATATCGCCGTAATTGTCAACTAGGCGCCATTGCTTGCTAACTAGATCAAGACAAAGCACGTGATTGTATACTTCGTCGGTATACTGGTCAAAGCCGCCAAAAGCATAGATTTGGTTGTTCCCACAATACGTCACTGACGCATTGACCAGACAGGCCGGGCGTTGGCCGTCGGTGCGGGTGACGGTGGGACGATAAGCCTCTGGAGAATTCCGGGGCTTGACTACAGCAGTTGGCATGATATAGGGATTAAGGGAGGGTAATGAACCCGGGCCTGTGGATCTGTCCATGGTTGAATAATTGCGATGAATGCGGGATCAAACAATCAATTAGACGGGCCAGTTCAAACAAGCAAGTTGGGGGGGACCTTGCTTTCAGTGGACTTTTCTGCAGTGGGCAGTAGGATCAAAGCTGGATGCCAGCCAAGGGAGAATTAAGCGGTAAAATGCAATCAATCAATCAGTCAATCAGTTCAATCAGCGCGGTGTATTGAATGAGGCTCTCGGTGTGTGTGGGACGGATTTCGGTAGATCAGCTAATCCGCTCGTCGGGTTGGGGGCCCAGATAAAATACTGTAATTGAACGATTCAAGCAGGCTTGGTGATGAATTTCTTCTGGTTCCAAGAAGCGGTAAAGAAGATGAAGGCAGACGAGGGCAAAAAGAAGAGGAAAATAGTGCCCAATGGCTTGTTAAGGCGTGTGAGATGGCAATAGGAGGTACCAGTAGAAAAAGAAAAGCGATGGCAAAACCAAGGTACATATACCATGTGTATGTATGTATGTATTACAGTAGAACAATAAAAAGTACCGGTGAGGAGCAGGTACATTATATAGCTGAAGTACGGAGTATGTACAAGTACTTGCTGCTATACATATTCCGTACATATGTACATAGTAAAGGTTCCTTCTAGAATGAAAACGGCAGACACCTACGGAGTAATAAAAATCCCCTCATGTACATACTTAGTCTTAGCAGTGCCTAGCTCAAATCTCGGCGGTGTGCATTATATGATATCAGATAGCCCAAACATCAGCATCAACATTCCAACCTTCATAACTACAGAGTATATACTCGTGCCCGCCCCACTTATCCTCCCTAGTAAGATGGTGCTAACCACCAAGACCGTTAATTCACCAAGTTCGTTAATTTCATGTAAACTGCCTCTACCCTTCTTCTTTCTCACACGATATCTCAACAACAGCTATTTTAATGGATTCAAAAAAACGAGTTTTATGTGCCAAGGCTCTTAGGGATCCCAAAGATGTATACTAGATAACTATTCATCTTCTACTGGTGGTACAGTGGAAAGACCACTAGAAAGCTTCTGACTACAGCTTCCGCAGAAGACTTTCCCGACTTCACCTTCAGACCGCTGCCCACGCGTCACTTTTTTATATACCATATCCAAACCTGTACTGACGGTCAAGATGCCATCGGACTGTAGTCTGGTTGCTTGGTAGTTGTTTCGGACCTTCTCTCGGCTACTTAGAGAGGTAATTTCGCTGATATGCTGCTTCAAAAGCACGTTTTCCGCCAGAAGACTCTGACTACTTTTGAGCAGTTTCTGCATACTATGCAATATGGGAGGTACTGGTGATTGGTTAATGATACTATTAGAGATATCATTAACCAGATATGTAACTTGTCGTATAGTCGAGGGGGTTTTGACGGTTCGTAGAGCCAATGTTGGTGTTGAAAATGACTTCAGCTCCGGCTCCGGCTCCGGCTCTGGCGTTTGAAACCTCTGCTTTTTCTGCAAGTCTTGCACAATAATCATTGGATTATATGGCCATATACTACACTTCTGAAATTCTGACTCAATAATGCTTGGCTTTAAAGTTTCAGACCGTACAGAAGATATATGTTACCAAGAAATGA
>CM069899.1:1993251-2003315 GCA_036034705.1 Thielaviopsis punctulata | reverse complement strand
TACTAGAGGTGTGGAATTTGGACTTACCCTACGGAATTTCTAGGTTACCGGGTTTGGAAGGAGGACACATCAGCTATATATAAAATGGAGGTAGAAAAAGCGGCATGTTCCCGGTCATGAGGAGGGCCCCGGACTCGAAAGTTGTGCCATAGTAGGTAGCAAAGAGTATAAAAATAATACACACACACACACGGACATTTTCCCGAACCCCAAGAGACTCAGACTCCCGGTAGGACTATGGTCCTTGCAAGAAAGTTTACTGGCAGCTCTTTTTGGGCATGAAGACTTTGAGGTGTACCATCTGAGGCTTGGCCATGAAGATGGAGAGAGGAAGTGTGAAGCTCCCGAGGAAGAGACACATAACTAAAACATGCAAGGCAAAAGCTAGACCATGGACTAAGCCATCTGTGCTACTGAGTTGTAAAAGGCACTGATGAACTACCTACCTAGTGATAATGAAGGCATCGGACATAAGGTCAAAAACCTCTGGGCACCTGAATGGAGCCCTGGGGAGACTTTGAACCGCTGTTTATCTTGTTCTTTTTACTTGATCTACATTGTTGTGTGCTGTGCTGTTTTCTTTTTTTGTTGTTCTCTTCTCTGTTGTAAGTGCAGAGCGGTAGCCCGGATCTATAGTGCGGGAGGCGATAGGACCTAGCTACATCTCGACAACCACTTAATACAGACTATAGAATGCACTTGGAGAAACAGGAGATCTTGACTGGAAGTGCAAGAGAAGTTATCAAATAGTAAAAGGATAGAACAAAGACAAAAAAATAACATGAACGTTAAATGATGCATAGTGCAAAGTAGTGAATATGTGAACATGTAAATATCAATAAATTCAACAGATATACAGGCGTAAGAGTTGTAACTCGGCTGATCATATCACGCAGGGAAACAAAGAAGGAGAAAGAGAAACAGAGAGCGAAAAAAAACGAAAAAAAGAAAGAAGAAAAAGAAATAGCAGCTTTAAATCGATTTAGGATGGTAACCCAGAGTGTTGCCATAATCTGGACTAGTTTCTAGTGGGAGCAAAACGGGATCAGATGGAAAAAAAAGAAGACACCGCAGCAAGTGCCACAGCATCGTCCTGTTCTTTATCAAAAGTGGCGATGCTTAGGTTCAGTGCTTGTACAATGGTCTGTTCGAGGTTAAAGTCGGGAGTGCTCAGTAGCTGGTCCTTGATATTTTGTGGGATACAACTGAGCACTATCTTTGGCAGTTCACCAGCCAAATAGATTTTCAGTTGAGCAACTTGTTCATCAATGTCTGTAGGATTTTGTTTGTCAGTATCTCAAATTGCAGCCCACTTTGCTACCGGAAGATGCCAATCAGTGGTGAAAAACAAAGAGGGGGGGCTTACATGGGCTGGGCACTTTGTCTTCTGGTGTGTCCGGAAACAGTAGCAGGTAGATGGTCTTCCATCTGTCTTCTTCAATCTTGTCCCGATCCTGTTCCGAAGTAGCTATCGTCCTGCTTTGTTTGCGCGTACGCAAGTACTCGGAAACATCGGTGGACATGACGTATTCGTCAACGAGTGTCTTGACTTCACATACCTTATCGGCTCGGACATGCGAAATCCGGTCAGTGTCATTAGCAAACACCATACCACATCGGTCACAGAAGATCTTGGGTTTGGAGTGACAGCGAAAAAGATGTTCTCTAAGTGGTTGTCAGTCTAAGTGGTTGTCAGTCAGCATCTATTTCTATGGCTCCAATGCTTTCCGAGTAGCAATATAGTGGTTGTAGTACATACTTTAATCTGTGTGTGTTTTCGAAGCCAGGCCCCTTACATGCTCGGTATTTTCCGCCATATATAGGGTTTGCCTTGAAAAACGGACACGCAAAGCGAGACCTGTCCTTCCTTAGGCGCTTCCTGCCCAAAGCATCAGTCGTGCCGTTTTCATCGTCAAAGTTGACCTCGTTTTCAAGTGGTTGATGTTGATACAGGCGCCGCTTTGTGGCAGTGCTGGGAAAGACTGAGCTCGTTCCTGAGTGCAAAGAATTTGCGTTGAGGTCGGTGGGAATGTCAAGATCAGAGACATCTAGAAAGTTGTTGAGTGTTTCACCAGAATAATTTAAGCTTGAGAAATTGTTAGAAGTCAATAAAGTTGTAGTGAGATTGAGAGTGAATACCAAAATCCGCCATTGACCAACTCATTAGCCATAGTAAAGCTCGAATAGGTGTGCGCTCGCGGAAATTCAAGTAGAGATGTACATATGGTTGCGCCGCAATTGCAACATGAAATATTGATCATGATACAGTTTCACTTGGAGAAAAAGAGGATGTTTGGTGACTCAGGACGCCATGTAGTATATTGTATACATACACAAGATGAGGCATACAACGCATGAGGTTTTAAGGCAAATGGCCTTACTTTTTTGCGAAGCAGATGCGGAACTTTCATAATTTGTACCCTAGCCCTATAGTAATCAGCCTTTGACCTTTGACTTGAACAAACTCTTGAACCACCAACCAACTTCATCACTAAAACCTCTGGTGCAAGAAGGCAAAAAAGCCATGGAGCACGACGAAGTAACCCATCGAGAATTTCTCGGTGAGTTGATCAACAAGAACCTGCGCGTTGAAATCAAGGATGGCCGCTTTTTCCATGGCCAGTTCAAGTGCACTGATCCAGTGAGTTATATTCTACAAAGACAGCTGTTGTTGAATCAATCGCTCCTAACTTCATCGTCGCTAGGCTATGAACATTGTCCTGAACAATGCCTATGAATATCGTCTGCCATCGCAAAAAATGGTAGCCGATGCAGCTGATGCCAACACATTGGGCTCTACCAACTTCAACGTCACAATGGAGCATCGGGCGCTAAACTCGATTGTCATTCCAGGCGAGCACATTGCCAGAATTGAGTTGGAGGAGTTTTCCAGCCAGAAACGCCATCGCCTGCGGATGGTGGCATGACTATATGTACTTTTGCAAAAGGCACTGCTGCCAGGCATCCTGCTATTGATTGCTTTGAAGGTCAAGAATTCAGAAATGGAGAAAGGGGTCCTCAGCCAGCCTGTGAATAGCGTTGAATTAACTGCTTCAGCCTGCATCTAGCCAGCGCCGAATTTGATCAAGTAGCTGTTGTTTCTTTGATGTATCATTTTGTGAAAGTTTGGCCGCAGAAGAACGAATCAAACGACGAAGAGGAGAGATATTAATTATGTGATT
The DNA here is from genome assembly GCA_036034705.1 of Thielaviopsis punctulata. Classification (NCBI taxonomy): domain Eukaryota; kingdom Fungi; phylum Ascomycota; class Sordariomycetes; order Microascales; family Ceratocystidaceae; genus Thielaviopsis; species Thielaviopsis punctulata. The sequence continues at coordinate 2,000,133 of CM069899.1, read as the reverse complement.
CCGTCAGCCGTCTGCCCCCAAGCTTCCTTAGTCCCAATGCTCGTCACAAACTCAGCATGCAGACAACTGCATCTAAACAACAATTGGCTCATGTGTGCGCCCCCGAGTTTCCATCTCTGCATCATATCTGTGCGCCGCATGCTTATCCTTCATCTCCTCATCATACTCATCATCTTCCTCCTCTCCCTCTTCTTCTTCGTCCTCGTCCTCGTCCTCCTCGCCCCAAGAGCTCCGCTCGGCAATCACCGGCCGGTCCTGCGCTGCCAGATCCACGCCCTGAGCCACGCCATTGCGCGCACGAATGTTATTCCGACGACGCTGCGACAGCGTGCGCGCGCGCGTCGACAGTTTAGCGCTGACGGCGGCATTTGACGACACCCAGCTCGTCAGTGCGTCCTCGCAGTCCTGGATAATCGCCTTGCTAGCCTCGTAGCCATCGTAGGCCGCGCGTGTCTCGCCCGGCGTCACGGGCGTGTCGTCAATGAGCTCCAGCAGGTGCTTGCCGTAGCCCGAGATGATGGCGACTTTTTCGCAGTGCTCGCGCAGCGCGTCGAACTGGTAGGTAAAGGCCGACTTGATCTTTTCGCGCGTAATGTTGGACAGCTGCGCCTCGGCCACGAGAGACTCGGCTTCGGCGCGCACAAGCTCTTGCTCCAGCACGACAATCTTAGGAGAGTTGGGCTCCTTGTATTTTAGCATGGCAATCGTGTCTGTGATTTTTTGCTTGCGGTCGCGGCTGGGCTGCACCGAGGCTTCAATGTTGCGGATGCTCTTCATGGTCACGCGGTATTGGTCGTAGCGGTCGACATATTGGTCCTCGAGTTCTCCGATTTCGTAAAGCAGCACACCAATCTTGTCGGTCACGTCGGAGACATCTTCGTCGCCGGCTTCACCCCAGAGGGAGAGTTGTTTCTGTTGAAGGGGGGTTTATTAGTAAGGCCCGGGGTTAAGTATTACTGTTTTTCTTTATTGAAGAAAGACTTACAGCAACTTCCATGCGTTCTCGCGCTACGCTTTCCATGCTGCGCATCACATTCTTTTCCATCTTGACCAGCTGGGCCAGTTTCTTGGACAGCTCAGGGCCAAAGGCACCGGCGGTGCGTCCACGCAGAGCATGGCCTGGAGGGAATTAGCATTCGGGAATTAACATAAGGCTGTAGCACAAGGCTATCGTAGACGGATGTTGCTTGTGATATGATACTTGTTGTAATATCAGGAGGAGGTGTAATAAATAGCAGGTACAAGTTGGGGAGCGTCATCCAAACATACTAAGACTGCCGCGACCAAAGATGCGGCTGCTCTTGGTTGAGGAAGGCGGAGGTGGCGGGTTCTGCAGGAAAGCATAATTTTGTATGGTAAGCTTGTGGTCATTGATGAAAGAAAGGGAAGGAAGTGTTCATATGAAAGAGAAAGAACAAACCTCGATCTGCGACGCCGTTGGCGCACGAGTCTGGCGCATAGAGTAGGTGCGGTGCATGATGAAATTGAGAGTGGAAAGAGCGGATTGATTTTATCGATAGGGAGAGAAATGGGGGTGTTGCGATTTTTGATAAGTTAATGGATGAAGGGTTAATTGGGAGACGGACAAGCTTGATTAGAATTAAGAGTAATGTTGCTATCAAAAGAAAAACAGGCGATGATGAATAAGGTGAGGATTAAGAGATAAAAAGAGATCAACCGATTAGAAACGAGGGGCAAAAGTTTAGACGACGAGAAACAGAATGAAATTCCAAGGACTTAAAACTTTAAGGGCTGAGCTTAATTGATATACTGATAGTACATACCATACATACATACTACGTACTCTGTACTTGTAGTACATATGTTAGCCGCATGCTTAGAAGAATGAGTGAGCAAGCTTAATAAAGAAGTATACGCCGTAGATCAAAGCTCAATCCGGCAGTATTGAGTACGCACATGCTGGTAACTTAAGCTGTGTGAGGATAAGGTGAGTGTAGAAGACGTTCTGTCGACGTCATCAAAGGGGAGTTGATTTTACTAAGTTGAAGTTAAAAGTAAACTGGCAAAGGAAAAGTTTCGAGTGACAACATGGTATTTATTTATTTATTTATTTATTTGGCTCTATAATATACTGCTCTCCGTTTGGGGAGATAGCTAGCCCACTAACAACATGGTATATGTATACCGAATCTTTTGAGAATACACATGCAAGTTTAGTCCATATGGTATCATATGTACAAGTATGTAAAAGTATGTACAAGTATGTACTTGTACATGTACATGTGAACGAGATGAGGCAAATTCGCGCACGCCAACTTTGCCGGAGCTGCTCATGGCCCGACATTTCCGAATCGGGTATCGTGGCATGTTAATTTTCTGAGCATTTTGTTTCCGGAACCGCCTATCACATTTTCTCATACTATTTCAGTATCTTGGTTTTTATTTTTTGAAAACTCAAATCGTAAATAACAATAATAAAAAACAGCAATACATATCATACATGCATAGTCCAAACTTTCATACGCTTCTCATCTGCCCCGCCGTCTGTTATTTTACTACCTCTTTTATGGAGCATCCCCCGGAAAGGCGCCGTTGCCATCCAATTTGCGCGCCCATCGCATCGTAGCACTAAATTTTTTAAAATTCACAGGGTCTGCCCGCCCTATCGGCAACCAAGACCTACCATACACAGTACAAGCTTTTAATAGAAACGAAGGGGGAAAAAGGGTTCCTAGAACACAACCCAAAGTCATCGACATGCTACACAGCAATTCCATATTCACCTGTCCTATACTTTTGCATCTGCTCTTCTGAACCGACACTCATCGGCCGTTTCTTTGTTACCTTTTAGTAGCGGAAGAAGATAGAAGAAAAAAAATCTTTTATTTCATTCAGACTTCCCCGAATGAGTTCTCTGGCGCAATGGTGCGTGGAGTTTCGTCGATGAAGCCCATCAACACCATTGATTTGACAAACCTCAGCAGCGATTCCGACAGTGACTTTAATGCCCCCCGCGAAGTTGAGCCCGAGATCAACCTTGCCATTGCAGATCTTTCCGACAACCATCTGTTGCTTTCTAGCCCGGACGGGACGCCACTTTCTGACCTCGATGAGACGCCGTTACCTGCTTTTGTGTCTCTCTCGGTCCGCTCACGCCGCCATCGTGTCGCGGGGAGCACGCAATTAAGCTCGCTTTCCCTATCGTTAACATCGTCACCGCTTGAAGTTTCGGTCGAACCGGTTGCCCCAGACGCGTATTCACAAGATGTTCTGAAGCACAAGCTGGAGCAGTTTAAAAATGAGCTGCTGGAGACGCATTCCAACGTCGTTTTCACTGCTCTGGCGCAGCAACAGCCAGTTTCTAATGTTAAAAAATCTGGCTCTGATTTGTTTGCACGTCTTGAGCGGTCGCGTCAACATCAAAAAGCGTCATCAGCAGCGGGCACGGTCAAGACGCGAACTATTGTAAGTGTCCCAGAGCTGTAGAGTAGATTCATTCCTAACAGTCTTTTGTGTCTTTTTCATAGATTGGAAGCAAAAAGCTCTACGGTGAGCTCTCGACCGTCTTGGCCGAATCCAATGTTCAAGCCGTACCGCCATACCGATCGCATCTCATCGAAGTCCCCGGAAATATTCTTGCCCCGTATGCGCCATTGACCTATGTCCCCCATATCCGCGACATCAAGAATAAAAATGACAAGCGCAAGTGGCTCAGCTTTGTATTTGACTTGCGCCGCCAAGCCGCTGACTCGGGCTTCGACATATACTTTGAAGAGCAGCGAATCGAACGTATACAACGACAAGAACGGGCCGTCAGTGTGCGCGCAGAGCTTGAGCTGTGGCTGCAGGACCTAAACATGCCGTCTGTAAACAAGTCGTCCTTGAACCTGTGGAATCTGTACAAGACGGATCAAACGTGCTACGACGACTGGGATGACATTCTCGGTACTGAAGACGCCCGCCAGCGTCTGGAAATGTTCTCGCAGTGTTTTGACGCAGTGTTTGGCCGAGAATCGGATCTGTCTGTGCCAATTCTGTTGGAAGACATTCTGAACCTCGATGCATGCGACCCTGTCTCGTACGCCAAGCTCGCGCGCCGGACGTCAGAGTCAGGCATTGACAAAGTCCTCGAGACATACATGGTGCTCAACTGCCAAGAATGTCACAGCTTGTCGTGTGAGCACGGCAGTTTTGATAGCTCGTTCCACCTGCTGCAGTCATCGCTGGTGGCCATGGACGCCAGCTTTTCTGCGCTACAGAAGAAGGCAATGCAGGCACGGCCGGAAATGCGTCTGGACCAGGGAACCTGCCCAGTCGAGCCATGCCAGAATAATTGCTTCTTGAGTGCGGGGGGTCCATCCCATAAAAGCAAGATGCGACGAGACGGCTGCCATTGGACGGCCAAGGAAATTAGCGCGCTGGAGGCGCTGGCTGGGACGATTCCGAAAATCATGGATAGACGGCCTGCATCGTGCATTGCCGCGGTGTATCTACAGCGTTCATGCTCTAAAATCTACGATTATGCACTACAAGCACAGATATTCCCCCGACGGCCAGTAGAACCTCAGCCGCCGGTTCCGGTTGCACCAATTCTCCCATGGTACGACCGCTTCAAAAAGGCTCTTGGTGCAAACTGGGAGCGCAAGACTCTGGCTCACTGTCCTGAGAATCTGGTTATTATCAATCCCTGTTTTCACGACGGGCCATGCTCAGAAAGCAACTGTACATGCGTACAGGCCAAGCAGTTTTGCCGTCCGTCGTGCGGGTGCACGGTAGAAAGCTGTTCCTACAAATTCACAGGCTGTGCATGCCATTCCTCTGGCACCACATGCACAGCCAAGCAGAAGGAGCGGCCCTGCGTGTGTCTCGCGCTCGGCCGTGAATGCGACCCGGAACTCTGCGGCTTCTGCGGCGTCCGGGAACTCACCGCACCAGAAAACCGAGCAGTCGTCCACGCTGTCATGGGCACGACGCCCGGCTGCCAAAACTGCGACCTGCAGCTGGGCCGCGCAAAGAAGGTGGTGGCAGGCGAGAGCAGGATCCCCAATGTCGGCTACGGCCTGATTGCTGCTGAGGACATTGCTGAGGGTGAGTTTGTGCTGGAGTACATGGGCGAAAAGGTAGTTGCAGACGAGGGCATCCGCCGCGGAGCGCGTCGGGGCGAGGGCTTTGGTGATGATGAGCACGCGGGTTGTTCATACCTGTTTACCCTGCTGGAGGGCGATGGCATATGGGTTGACGGGGCAGTGTTTGGGAATAAAAGCCGATATGCCAATCACTCCAAGGACATGTGCAACCTGGTGCCGCGCATCAGCTATGTTGTCAACGTGCATCGCATCAAGTTTGTTGCTAAACGTGATATAAGGGCCGGCGAGGAGTTGCTGTTTGACTATGGCAGCAACTTTCCCAACCTGGTTGATCTGATGGGCCGTGACAAGGCCAACCGCCAACAACTCAAGTCCTCGCAAGCGAAATCCAGAGCGACTACTGCTGCTGATGCTATTACTACAACTAATGCCACTGATTTATCGGATTATTCATTTGTTTACACGGCGCCGCCACTTGCCGATGACGAAGACGATGAGGGCTCGGTTTATGGTGAGGCAACTAATCAAACTAATAATTCACATTCCGTCCTGCGCTCGCGTGGCTCACGGCGGCGCACCCGGTCATACAAGACGGCGGCGTCATCATCAAAAGCAGCGGCAGTGGCAGCTGGTGAGAGCATGAAATCCGGCGTTTCGCGCAAGACAGTAACGGCAATAGATGGTCCTGAGGGTCGGGGAAAGCGCAGAAAGGTGCTTATTGACGAGGTGACGGACTCGGAGTCGGGATGAGGGTTAGAGTGAATTGCAGAATGAGATTTTGGGTTCTGAGTGGGGGGGGGGGGGGGGGGGGGGGGGGGTTCTCGAAGGATACTCTGATAAGATGGATATCCTGAGAAGCGAAATGCTCTAACAAAGAAAGAGCCAAGTTTGTTTTTGATTTCTGCTTGTACCTTTGGCCGTTCAGCTGCAAGATATTTTTTTATCATAGTATGTATATTTTCTACATTCCAAAGGTAAATTCATTAACAACTTGGGAGATGCTTACACGCTTAATCACGTGCATTAAATAATGGTGACTTCATCCAGATATCAAGAACGGAATGTTCATCACGTGCCAGTTTCCACACAAAAAAAAAGAGGAAGTAACAGAAAAGGGAATGACGTTTATTTTTGGAGGGGGAAAGGCTAACAGTGGGTCTCCGCAAACAGAAAAAAAAAGGCCCAGGGAAGAGCTTGGAAGCTTCCGAGAGGGGCAGTGTTAGATCAGCTATTTACAGGGGTTTTGCAGAGCTCTATAGAGGGTTCGGTCCCTCCTTGAGGCTGAAGAAAAGCAAAGCCAAAATGAGAAGACGGCGACGATAGGCATCAGGATTAGAAAATAAAGGCTTTGTTGGAAGAATGCAGCCACTTAATAACGATGGGTACAATGTATGTACTCTGTACATACAGTACCTCGACATCCCAAAAGTGACACTAAAAAAATTGGGCCCGTGATCATAAATAAATCAAACAAAAATTTCAAATATATGAATTAATATCTCAACAAAGAAAAGAGATGTAGCTGTCTGGCTTGCTGCATTATATTCATTATTCATTTCATTATATTACATGATTTTTTCAAAAATTAATACCTGGTATACCATCCCCCAGAGTCAACAACAGCTTTGCAGCGTTCTTGCATAGATCGATACAAGTTCTGTATAAGGCTCTGATCAATATCTTCCCAAACATCCTCAGCAGCTTAATTTAAGCTTGTTGCCCAGCTATTCTTCTAGAGTAGGAGCTAAGCTTTGGATATCTTTCCACTATTCTCTGTTTTAATATAGCCCATAGATTTTCTATAGGATTTAAATCAGGAGAATAAGAAGGCCCC
>CM069899.1:1973802-1993151 GCA_036034705.1 Thielaviopsis punctulata | reverse complement strand
GTCTGAGAAGACAACTCTTTGCCAAAAAGAAAGTGGCTCATGAATGTATCTTTTTGCCCAAGAAAGTCTTGCTGCTGCTGCTTGTTGAGAGAGAAATAGCCTTGTCTTCGCAGTGGTGTGTTTGATTCCGTGTCTCATCAGGGCCCTTTCAAGAGTACGGATAGAGACATGAGGGCAACATTCAGCATGTAACTCTTGAATAGAAATAAAATGGGTTCTCTCAATTGATCTGTTTATTGCCCTCATATCTCTCTCTGTAATCAAATAGGGCATGGGATTCCTTGATTTTGGTTGACCTGGATTGTCATAGTTGAAGCGTTTGATGATGCCATAAACAAGACTTTTTTTAATCCCCTCTATCTCGGCAATTTGGGAAGCAGGAATACCAGCCTGTTTATAAGCATAGACTCTGTTCCTTTGTGCAGGTGTCGAATGCTTTCGAAATGGCTTTGGAGGTGCTCTGTAGATAGAATGTAGATCCATAGTGGTGATGTTGTAGGAGGAAGAATTGAAATGAAGCCAAAATTGGGGTTGGTGTCACTTTTGGGATGTCGGGGTACTGTATGTACCAGTATGTACATACAAGTAGTGCCATACTTGTAGTTATGACGCTCAGCTCAGCTTTAGCTTGGGTTTTTAAGAGCTTATTTTTTTTGTTTTTTTCTCTCATAGCTCCTTCAATCAAACTTATACAACGTACTCTTTTCGTTTGTCCCATCAATTTTCATCTTGTCTTGCTTCTTCCTCTTCTTTTCTTCATCTGCGCCAAAGAAACTCTCTTCCTTTTCGAATCAGATATACCAAACTCCGTTCGTTCCACTGCCGATTCATCGAGCCAGCAACCATGACGCTCTACTACTCCCTCGTACGTTCTGCCATCTTCTGAGTGATATATCGCCATCTAGCATCTTGTCACGCTTCCAAGCTAACCCGCTCTTGCTTCCCAGGTCTTTTTTCTCCTCATGTTTGAGGTTGCAGTCTTTTTCATGCTGGTTGTGCCTATGCCGTACACCTTTAAGAAGAAGCTCTTCAAGTATAACCTCCCATATCCAATCCGCCGGGTCCGAAGAACTACCGACTAATACACCACAGCTTCATCTCGCAGAGTCCGCTCGTGGCAAAAGCGCAGTATTGGCTCAAGATCACCTTTGTCTTTGTCCTGATTCTGTTCGCCGATAGCGTTATGCGCGTGTACCGCGTCCAGATTGAGTTGTTTGCAGCTACCGAAGCTGCCGCCAAAAATGCGTAGGTTTTTTTTTCTTTCTTTCTTCCTTTGGGCCCCATCCAGCCCTATCTACCGACTTGCTAACGCAAAACAGCGGCGCCGGCATCCTCGGCCACGAACGCACCGAAGTCCAGGCCCGCAAGTTCTACGCCCAGCGCAACATGTATCTGTGCGGCTTCACCCTGCTTCTCTCGCTCATCCTCAACCGCACCTACTCCATGATCCTCGAGCTCATTCGCCTCGAGGAAAAAGTCCGCACCCTCGAGAGCACGCGCGGCGCTTCTTCCGATGTCGCCGCCCTCAAGCAGCAGCTTGCTGCTAAGGACCGCGACCTGCAGACGCTCAAGAAGCAGAGCAAGCAGCTCCACGACGAGTATGGCTCGCTGAGCGACAAGTACTCGGCCACGCAGGAGGATGGCGTCTCCAAGAAGGAGAAATAAGTCGAGCGGTGCCATCATGAGAGCATGAGCTAGGAAATGGAGGCCGCTTGCGGGTGTGTGCGAGTCGGGTTGCGTTCCTAGTTTCAGGGATATATACATATGTACCTATGTATTAACTACAAAAACTGCTTAGCAGCCAATGAAGAATGTTGCAACTTTTTCATAGAATGTGGTAGCTCAAAAAGAAGTATACATACTTTCTTATCTTTTTTTTTTCTTTTTTGCTTCTATTGCTGCGTACATATTTGCCAACACGGAATAGAATGACGTCAGATGACTCGATACATCCATATATACATGATCTAGAATTCAAGTGAGATACCCTAACCCTAATAATCATGAATTTTGAATCAATCAAGGTCTAGGTTTTCCGCGTTTTGATCTGCGCAAAGTTGGCTTTTCAGCGTCTTCAATGAGTTCCTTGCGCTTCCGTGACGTTGCATCTAGCCGGTTTTGGGTTTTGGACACACTCTCCTTTGTTGCCTCCCCACCATCCCTCATCAACACATACGCCACCCTCTCCACATCCAACGCACTTACGCCCAGTCTATAAACCACCTTTCCCGCCGCCTTTTCCAGTGCCTCGTACTCTAGCTGCGTGTACTTGAGGGCAGCCTTTTTCCCGCCACCGCATAGCCAGTAGTACGCTTCGTCGGAAAAGAAGAGCACGTGATCGGGGTCGTGCACGGAGAGAAGTAAGGAGGCGGTAGCAGGGCCAATGCCACGGAGCGTTTTGAGAATGTCGAGGGCAGCAGTGGTGGAGGGGGAGGAGGCAGAGGAGGAAGAGTAGGCAGAAAGTGCGGCTTGGATGGTCTGGGAGACGAGGGTGGTGGGGTTGCTTGATACAAGGCCCATCAGGGACGGTCTGAACTTTCCATGGCGTCTAGGTTCATGATTAGTTGTCTGAGAAGGAAAGAGAAATGTCCAAGTCTGAAGCAGGTATTTAATGCATTCATGATTCTTACAACCCAGGGGAGCAAGAGAAAAACATACAACTTCCATTCCACAAGGGCCTTGACATGGTCCAACTGCATGGCCTTCTTCTCCGGCCCTTCCAAGCTAAAGTGCTGCGGCGCATGGACGTAGCGAAAGCGGTCTAGAGCAGCCAATGGTTTCTGGTCTGGTTTGAGGGCTGTTTATATTTTTAGCCCGCCGCCGCTCAAGAGCAAGGCAAGGCAAAGGGCATGGGGTTAGCCGGGAAGTTGGCAAAGGAACGGGCAGGTTGAAGAGAGGAGTGAAAACAAGGACGCACGCTTGGAGGCGGAGAGGGCCTCGACGAATGGCTCATAGCGCGCAAGTGTTTCGGCAAATTGAGCGGGTGAAATGCCGTCGGGACTGGGCACGCCAGACATTGAAAAGAAGGTAGGGTTCTTGGGGTTTTGTCAAGGTTTGTTTCTCGGAGAATTTTTGAAGGGTTTGGAGTTTTGTTCGTTATGCAGAACGTTCTGGTATGTATGTATGTATATCAAAGGTTACTGATTTTTGGGTCAAACAAAACAAAACAAGAACTGATGTTGCCAAGCTTCTAGGAGAAATATCAAGCTTAATGCAAAATTGATGTATGATTTTGTGCCTAAACATGACATGGGATGTCATATAAGTTACAAAGTGATAAGATGGGCAAGATAAACGTGGGACCTGCAAAGTCTGGATGTAACATGACTTTGACCAGCTAAAAAGCTGCTTAATTTATTCCAATCGTCTCATCGAAAAATCATCTTGGACATACATAATTCAAGTTGAGAAGTCGATCAAACCCTGACTCAAACAAGCAAGTCTGTGACTTTTCTTTTTGCTTGGTGTCAACTGGTGTCGAATGACCGGGACTCATCTTAGCCTGAAGTTGTTTCTGAACTTGTCCCCCAATCTCGCACAGATCACTCTTACAGACTGCAAGAAAAGGAAAAGCAGGTACAGGCGGGAATCTCGAGGTAGATGCCATAATGTACATAGTATGTACAGCCCAAAGATTCAACAGGTTGACGGGAAGTAGAAAATCACATAAAGAGGTGGTCGTTGGACGGCTTTGATGGGATGACACTTTTGTTTTTGCTCTTCCACTTCAGCTTCATCACATCTGCGTCTCTTCGTCCCAAGTGCTTCTTCTTCTTCTTCTTCTTTTTTACTTTATACTTTTTAATTATTCTCTTAGGCCAGGTGTCTAATTTGCTCTATTCTTTCAACATGCACTTCTCTGCCGTTCTGTCCTGTACGTTAGTTCCTCTGAACATCCCCAAACCCCTTGTGCACGTGACATACTAACCCTACCCAGTCGCTGTCGCCGTCATGGCCGTCGTCGAGCCTAACAACGCGGGCGCCAAGAACGTTGGCAGCGGCAACGGCTCGCAATTCATTACGGGCGGCTGCGTATCCAACGCCGACTGCGTGAGCGCGTGCTGCGCCAACAACGGCGAGGGCAAGGGCGTGTGCTCGGCCGAGGCGGCTGCGCTGCAGAATGGCAAGGAGGGCTGTGGCTTTGTTGATCCCAACAGCCAGGCTACCATTGCGGCGGCGCAGGAGCAGAGCCGCAAGCAGGGCTTCTAAAAGAGGGGATATCGTTTCTTGGCTGCTTGAGGGGAAGAGTGAGAGTGAGAGTGAGAGTGTAGCTGCTGGGCCCTGGTTTAGGTTCACGCTTTAATGCCGATATGAATATAATTGACGACATCTCTCCTGGATGAGAGATAACCCATATTGTGTTGGAAAGTAAAGCTTGCAGAGAGTGAACGTGATGTGATGTGATGGTGTTTTTGTCCCAAGGACGAGGAGTTGACCAAGAGTTATGTATGTATAAGTTTATTAGTGCCAAATCTGGTCACCGAGTGGAGCCACATTTCCGATGGCCCTTTAACCACGTTTTTGCTACAATCTAACTAACACTTGGTCAATTGAAGGGCAACTGCAAGCAAGCCTCTACTAGGAAAGCACAACCTCTAGCTACAGCTACAATCCTAAGTTTTCAAGGAGGCTCATGAACCTCAACCTTTATACATCTTTTTGCATCTTCTCTCTCTCTCTCATTTTTGTCATATCAATACCCAGCCCACAACCCTAACATGGCTCCAAAGAAACGCATGTTCAAGTCCTCGGCCGCGCCGGCCTCTCGCTCATCCGACACACCGCCCAAGCCCTTCAAAAAAGCTCCTGCCGAGCTAGAACAGTTCATAGAGGTGCTCGACCCGGCCCACGTCTACGTGACGCACATTGACCAGCACCCCATTGCGCACAAGCGCCGCATCTTTGTGCTGCCTGTTGGCATCAACATCCTGGTCGTGCTGCTCTTCATCCTGCGCATGCAGAGCGTGCTACCCTTTTACTGGGACCTGATCAGCGCGGCTCTGGGCGCCCGCCCGACCGACTGGTTCAACCCGCGCGGCGCCGAGTGGTCCGCCATCCTGGCCGAGGGCCTGCGGCGCGCCGTCACGTTTGCTATTGACTTGTTCCTGGTGGTGTTTGTGTGGCCGTGGCCCGTGGAGTTTTGCCTGGGGTCCAAGCACGGCAACCCCGTCAGCTGGCGCCTCATGGCCGGCTTCCGCAAGCAGGAGGTGTGCGTGCGACGCAGCCGCGACTGGGACGAGTCTCTGGGCGCCGTGTTTGAGAAGCCCGACGTGCTCAGCAACTTTATGGTTGTCGTGCGTGCTGCTATTGCGCCCAGCTGGCTGAGCCGCAAGACGGCGTATCTCATGATCAACGGCCAGTGGGACCTGGACTGGGACCTGATGATGGTGGCCACGGCACTCATTGACCGCGCCGACGTGGCGATTGACGCGTTTGACCGTGTGGTGCTGATGCACCACAAGGACTACGGGTGGCTGGTGGCTGTGGTGGAAAAGGAGCAGGAGGAGATGGCAGTGCTGCGCAGACGCCAGGTGCTGGCATTCAAGCAGGCCCTGATTGCGCTGAACAAGGAGAATTTGTTTTACCGCTGGGTCGAGACGGTGCAGTTTGAGGCCACGTCTCCGGGGGGCTTTACAGCTGAGAAGCAGGAGGAGGCGGCCAAGAAGATCCGGGACATGTTCAAGGAGCATGATATTGACTTTGACCAGCTGTGGAAGGAGTCTACGGCGGTGGTGTAAAGGTGGGATTGAGTGCTGGACTTGGGACTAGCCTTATAGACTGAGCTCGATGTTGGATTGGAGCCTGGACTTTTTTTTTTTTTTTTTTCCTTCTTTTTATTGGAATAGCAATGATTTGATAATTGAAAAGCAACAAGATAAAACGCCATGAAAACAAGTATGTGCATATGTACTCTTGTACATTCCTTCAGATAATCAAAAACCCAAACCCTTTGTAACACACCTCAAAAAGAAACATCGTCATCCTGCACTCCCTTTCATGGCAGTCGTGTCGTTCACGTGCAACGACTAAAGCGTATCTCCCCCGGACCTTTCCTTCCTATTGCTAAAAGCACAATCTAATTCTTCTTCTTGCTCTTCTTGGCAGGACCCAGGGCAGCTTCGCGGCGCTTAGCCTCACGAGCCTCGATTTCAGCCTTGCGCTTTGCCTCAGCCTCTTCACGTTCTTCTTTTTCAGCCTAGACTTCTTGTTAGTTGTTTGTTCTTTTTTGTTTCTTATCAACAAAACTCGAGCAAAGCGAGGAGCGAAAGCAAGGACTTACTTGGCGCTGAGCAGCCTCTGCAGCTCTTCTCTCCCGGATAACCCTCAACCGCGCAAGATCCGCCTTGGCCTCGTCTGTCTTGCCCTGCTCGTGCAGCTTCTGGTAGCGCGCCTTGGCCTCGGCCGCGGCTGCCGCCTCGCGCTCGCGTCTGTTCATGGCCATGTTTTCCATGTCGCGCGTGACGCTCTTGACGCTAGGCTGGGCCTTGGGCTTGGGTTTGGCAGCGCGGTTGGGGTTCGCCGGCAAGTCGTCGCCAGCGGCAGAGTCAGAGTCGGAGTCGGACGGCGGCAGGTCGCCGACTTGCACAGCCTGCGACTTTTTCTTGGCGAGTGCGGCTTCCTTGCGGGCCTTTTTGGCGCCCTTGCGGTCGTCGCGGGACGCAGCGGCAGCTGAGGAAGAAGGGGCGTCGGCGTCGCTGGAGGAGTCGTCAGAGTCCTCGGACTCGGAGGCCGAAGAAGAGTCGTCGTCATCGGAGTTCTTGGGAGGGGCTTCGCCCCACATGGACATTTGGGTGCCGTCGGCGTCGGTGAAGCCGAGGTTACGGGAGAAGTTCTTGCCACCTGCAAAGGTTTTGTTAGAGGCTTGATTTCGTAGAGGAAAAGGAGGGGTGGGTGTGTGCATGTTGGGGAATGGAGAGAAAGAGAAAGAGAGACAAACCTCCGCGAGTAAAGTTTCTAAACTTGCCGCGTCCACGCGACGAAGTAGCTGCAGAGCCACCACGAGCCATTATGAAGATATTGTGTGGGGGTGGGAAAGATCAAGTGTAGTAGAGGGTTGTAAGTGGCCGAGGTCACGGGAGGAAGAAAGAAGGAGAGAGAGAAAAGCGTGCTGTGAAAATACGGCTGAAAAAAGTGGCAACGGCGACCTTTATGTGCTATGCGGTGGTATGTACATAGTAGTACGGTAGCTAAAGTACTTCTACGTAGATATAAAGCCGTCAAGTTACTACTATACATATAAGTACGTATGTACAAGTACAGCGTCTTTCAGTTCTTCACGTTACCCAGAGCCAAAAAAGGCAGCGTTCAGAAGCTAAACAACAGGCAAAAAAAATAATTAGAGATACCCCACTTTTCAGTCTCTTGACCAACCGTAAGAGGGGCATTTCAAGGTCCTCTACCCCCCCACCAAAGAACAGCTAAACGCCAAAGTGTTACTCGATTTGGACATGTGTGTTTCTTGATTAGGCAACAGACTCATCATGAGCTTGGTTGTGTATTCCGGATGATTTCATACATGTATGTGTCTATGTACAAACATACCAGTACATAATGCTAAGATACTAAAGCCCCTCTGGAGAGGTTTTCCTATTCGGGATGAAGCAACATGGTGATTTGACATGATGCCATGTCCAAACCCGCTCTTGAACAAGTTCTCGGGACCTCAGCATTTTCTTTACGTCTTCTCCGTAAACCCTTAGCAAAAAGAACCCTTAGCAAAAAACCCTTGGACCACAAAAGCCCCCGGCAAATCCCCGGCTGAAGAAAACTCTTCTCAGAAACCCCACCAGCCCCACTTATCCAGAGGCAAACAAAAGGCAGCCTGCGTCCAGCTTTCTCTCTTCCTCCTTTTCTCTCCTCTTCTTTTCCTTCTTCAACTAAATTCATAAAACAATACTCCCCCATATTCACTCCGGCGCACTCATTCATTCAGTAGAGTGCTGGAGGGGAAATTGGGGGAAAGAAGAATGCTATTTTCCACTGTCTTACCCTCTAGGCTAGCTCTCTTGATTGCGGGCTCTGATGTCTAGAGAAATTTAAACTGCGGTACATTTTGATTAAACACTATGTCATGTAGTAATACATAGTCAGAAGAGTCGCTTGAGATGTCAAAGGCTCATTGAGTGAAAGATCGTGTCCATGCGCATCTTCTTACCGGCGCGTAGTTCTGGAAACGCTGCGTCACTCGGCACTCTTTTCTTGGGGTCTAGCACGTAGTGTTTCTTGCCTGGCTTCTTGTCCTCCGTCTTCCCTTGCCGCTCCTCCTCCCCAATCGCTTCCCACGACCGCACATACAACACCCTCGCCGCCTGCGCCAGCCGATGCGACGACACATATGCCGTCGGAAACACGCGACTCCCAAGCCGCGACGCACAGTGTCCAATGCTGACCGTCGCCATCGGCCGCGCTGGCATCTGTATCCGCACTCCAGACTCCGCCATGTGCACATATGCCGCCGGCGCCGTCTGCGCCGCTGCAAACCCCGCATTGGCCCGCCGTAGATCCCGGTCGCGCGTGTTCGTCTGGCCCAGCCCCGTGTACATCAGTATACCCCAGTGCCCCAGGTGTCCCGTGTGGCACGGATCCATTACGCCCGTCCAGCTGCTGGCATCGCGTAGCCCGTCCTTGCTCTCAGTCAGCGCGTCCTGCGCATACGATGAGTACGCCTCGTTGAGCGCATCTGCCACACACGTCTCGGTGCTCGCCGCCTCGCCGGCGTCCAGGTCGCTGCGCGCCACCGTCTCGCGGACCACCCAGCGCCGGCGCGCTTCGTCCGGCGTGGGCGAGAGCAGCGCAGCACACGTGCGGTTACCGTCAATAGCGCGGATGACGTTGGCGCGAGTGCCCTTGAGCGCGCCCTGCGAAAACGCCCCGACTGTGCTCGAGGCGTTGCACAGCACGCTCATTTCCTCAATGATATTGACGTATGGCCCGCACGGCACCAGCGTCCAGCCGTCGTCGGCCGCCACGGGGGCATCAGCGTCGGCCGGTGGGAACTCTGACTCGGCATCCCAGATCCAGCTAAAATCCACCAGAACCAGCGCTGGGAACTTGGCCAGGTAGCGCAAACAGCGACTCGTTAGTTCATTGTAGCCCCAGATGCGCAGTACGCGCAGCACAGGGAACGGATTGTCCATGTCGGCGATGCTGCGGAACAGCCGGTCCGTCAGCCGGGGCAGCGGCGGGACGGGGTGTTGTGCATTGGGCGCCTGGTTGGCAACCGTCTCGAAATGGAGCTCGGGCACGATGAACTCGAGCACGCCGAGATTGGACATTTTGGCCAGCGCGAGAAAATCGCCCTCGGTAAAGTGGGCGCCGCTGGTGATGATGAGGTGCGACAGGAATTCTAGGGAGGCTGAGTCGAGAGCGCGCGGAATATGTGAAAAGGCGCCGTCGGACGAACAGGCGTGGATGTCGGCGAGCCAGGCCGGAAACGGGACTTTTTGGTCGGGCAGGTCCTGCCAGATCCTGACAAAGGCTTTCCAGCAGTGGAAACTGATGTTTTGACTTTGTAGAGGTTAGTACATAAAAGGATGAGTGGTGTGCATGTATGTGCAGAGGATTAGTGGTATATGCATAGCTGTAAAGCAAGCGACAAAGTTGAACCTGTAAAAAAGACATACGATTTCTCCAACCGCCTGAACAGCTCCTGCACCACTTTTCGCGGCATCTCCTGCTTCCAGCCTTGCTCGTCGATAGCCTCAATATTGCGACAGACACAGTCCATTGCCATATCAGCCAGAGTCGCTGGTCCGCTCTTCGTCTTCTTTGTCGTTGCATTGAGTTTCTGCGATGCTTGTAGAGTGGTGGTGCGGCGATATGACGTATTCAGCCAGTCGTTTGTCCAGGATTGCGTGGGATATCGCTGCGTGCAGAGACGCCGGTATTCAGCCTGCGATTCGGAAAGGTTGCAGTGGGCTTTATCATCGGGGAGCTTGAACGTGTTGGTTTCTGGATTCATTGTTACAAAAGGACCTGTGTAGACGTTGTAAAAAGCTAAGAATGTGTATGTACAAGTTGAAGATGGAGGACTTGCATGTATGTACAAGTAGACTTATTTTTCCGGATTAGTGCATAGGCTGATGTCATTATGTCACTAGGGTTGGGGTTAAACCCCCTGGAAACAAGTGTACTAAGTATGTACATATTATGTGCACAAATTATTTCAACCCCAAGAAACTCCAAAACCCTAATCATACCTCGACCACATCAATCTTGCGAATCATCTCGCCACCAATCCGAGCAATCTCCAATAAAATCGCCTTTTTGTTCAACTCCACCGTGTGATCCGCCTCGCCTGCCACCCCCACAAAGTTATACGGCAACCCCACCCGGAACGTCTGCGACCCGTCCTTGGCCTTGGCCGTCCAGATTGCACCGACCACACTGTCGCCCTCGCCGCCATAGAAAAAGGCCATGGAGTCGCTGTATATCCGCCGCAGCTCCGCCACCAGCACGTCCACGGGACTCCGAGCCAGCGGTAGCGGAATCGCCGATCCCGGCGCTGACACCCCGAGGTTCTTGAACTGCTGCGCCGCCGCTGCCGGCAGCATGCCGCCGACGGCGCCCGGCCCGGCAATCGTCTTGAGGATCGTGGCGGTGGCCCGCGAAGATATGTGCAGCAGCACGTCGTAGTCTTGCAGCGGTGCGTCGAATAGCGCCGCTACTTGCTGCGGCCGCAGGAAGTTCAGGCTGCCGTCCTTGACGCGGATGGTCTTGCAGGCGACTTTGGCGAGACGCGTCATGCGCGCAGCAGCCATGCGGTCGGGGCCGGAGCCAGAAGAGCCCACCCGCGTGTACGCAAGACCCGTTGAGTCGTGCGGCGTCGCCACGAAAAGAACAACCGTCTTCATGGCTGGGTCGCGGGCTCGCCAGAGCGCCAGCTTCTCGCGCAGAGCTGTGCGCTCGCTCAGACTCATGACGCCCGAGTCAGCCTCGACGTCCACCACCAGCGGCTCATCGCGCCAGTCCCAGCGTGCCAGGAACGACAGCGTACGCAGAAAGCCCGTGGACGCAGACGACGGCATGGCCCACGGCGCCGGCTCCAAAAAGGCCCGCAGCACAAACAGCTCGATGAGCTCCTCGCTAAACGGCCCCGTCAGCTTCTGGCTGGCAAACCAGTGCTTGACCATGCGGATCGATCCCGACAGCGCCGGCAGCCGCGTGCATGCCGTGGCAATGGTTTGTGTGTGCAATGGCAGCGTCTCGTAGCGGAACTTGAGGTCCGTCAGGGCCACTTCGGCAGCGGCGCGGATGTGCGGCTCCAGAGTCTTGTTTTTGACCTGGCCGTCGAGCAGCACCTGCTCCATTTCCGAGAAGATGCGCAGCCGGAAGGCCGCACCAGTCGTGTACACCACGTCCAGATAGGCCATGTTGGCAATGCCTAGCCCGACATTCTCGCGGCCCAGATACGCAGACACATTGTCTTTGGCACTGGTCAGACGCTTGTGAATGTCCAGCAGAAACTCAATCTTGGCCTCCTGGATGGCCACCAGGTTCTCGGGCCACTTGCCCGATGCTTCAAAGTACAAAAGCACGTCCATGGGTTTCAGCGGCCCGCTAAACACGCCACGCAACTCCGGCACCGTACGCCCCGCATACCGCAGCGCCGGCGCCACAGGGCTCAGCCGCCGCACGTGCAACGGCAGGCCATCCAGCCCGCGAATGTCCTGCTCGAAAATCACAAACGCCCGTTTGGCCATGTCAAAGGCTTCCTTGTCCAGCGGTGACAGGCCCAGCACGCTGTCCATACCCGTCTGCTGCAACTCGACTGCCTCGGCATCCAGCTTCAAGTGGCGGTTGAGAATGTACGTGGCAATCTCGTCAGCCAGCTGCACGGCTGTGCGCTGCTGCCACGGCACGCACTCAAGAATGCTTCCGTCCTTGAAGCGCCGCAGTTCCGACCGCGCGCCCCAGAACCGCCGGAAATCTGCCGCGTCTTCCTCGTCCTCGGCCGCCGGACCCAAGTCAATGATGCGCGTGGAATGCAGAGGGTCAAACATGACGCCGACGCGGAGCACCTGCGCGCCGCCCTTGCCCGGTCTGCTGGTGGCGCTCCAGCTCTTGCGCGGCACCCACGTCACGTGCACCAGCTGTGCGCGGTCGCCGTATGCGCGAGCCAGCACGCGGTAAACTTCTCCGGCACAGCCCCAGGCCAGACCGCGCCGGTCCGTGGCCGTCTTGAGCTTGGCCGTCAGTGGCGCCGACGGCGACACGGCCACATGGAACACGGCGTCGTACAGCTGAGCTGCCACGTTAGCCTTGACGATAAAGGTCGACTCAAACTGTGCCAGGCCCGGGTTGCCCAGCACCTGGTACGTAGTCTTGGCATAGTGGCGCAGCAATCCGGCCGACCACGTGCTCATTTTGAAGGCAATGTTGAGCTGTCTCTCTGGATCGTACAACACGGGCCCATTCTCGCTGGCCTCATCACCCGAGCCGGCCTTGCTGGCGCCGCCAAAGACAAAGGCCGTGTTGGCAAAGTCGGCGGCCGAGAGGAACTGCATGGCAGCCTTGAACAGCTCGGTGCTGCTAAGCGCCGTCGAAAGACCTCCCTTTTTGCTCGTCTTTTTGGCCGAGCCGGAGCCCCCCGTCTTGAGCATCAGCGCCAGCATCAGTGACCACTCAAAGGATCCGAAGCCTCCCTCGGCAATACTACTGCCCAGGCCGCGCTGCTTGAGCCATATGCGGCCCAGCAGACAGGCATCAGAAAACCCAGCACACTCCTTTTTGACGGCCGTTAGCACGCGAAGATACGTGATAAAAGTCTCCTCGGCCTTGAGCGTATTGTTGTAAAAGGGTGTGGCCGGCAGAGTCGCCTCTTTCTTGTCGTCGGCCACACCCTGCTTGTTGCTGCAGTGAGCGGGCACGAGCTTTGCGTGTGGGAAAAGGCCCGGCGTGGCACACGGTATTATGCGGATGACGTAGTTTTCAAACATTGTTGACTTTTTACTGGAGTCGGTCATGACGCTGCCGATTTCGCTGCTCAGCTCGTCCTCCGAGACCGAGTCGGCATCTGACGCCGCCGCATCCGAGTCGCCGTCGGTAGCAACCGTTTCGGTCTTGACCACGCGCAGTACCACCACAGGCAGCAGCTCGTTCTGGTGCAGGTTCTCAAACTCGACAACTACGGCATCGCCCAGCTGCTGCTGCACAGCCTGGGCCAGATGGGCAACGAAGAAGGCGCGGCGGTAAAAGTAGCGCATGTTCATGTAGTCTTTTTCCTGGAACATGGAGCGCGGCATTTCGACAACCATGTCGACTCCCGGGGTGGTTTGGCCGCGGACCATGCTGCGCATGACATAACTGCCTACGACGTTGATTTTGGATGGCTTGACAAACGAGACGAGATACGGCGAGTCGTCGGCGGGTTTCGGGTCGGGATAGGGGATGAGGATGCGGTGCTTCTTCTCAAAGGCTTTGGAGGCCGGGCCTATCTGTCGAGGAGTTAGGTTCTGTTCTTCTTCTACTACTTCTTCTCTCACTCCCTCTCCCCTTCCTCTGTACTCACCTTTTGCGCCTCGGTCGTCTCCAGCTTCTCAATCGCCGCCTTGGCCTTGAAGAGCAACTGATCCGCCCCGGGAAACGCTTTGCCATAGTCAAACTTTGCATTCTTGAGTAGCTCTTCCGTCTCAAGCACAAACGTGCTGGCAGTTGCCAGACGCGCGGCGATTTTCAAGTCGGCATTGAATCCGGCTCCGCTGCTTTTGCCGCTCAAGTGTTTTGTCTTGAGTCTTTTCGGGCTCGACTCCATTTTTGGTTTTGGGGGGGGTTTCTTTTGACTCTAGAGGCAATAAAAGAAGAAAAATGAAGCCGTGAATTTATTACCGGAGTGGATTATCTTTTGCCCCAAAAAATTGCTGGATTTTGTTATCGATAAGGACTATCGATAAGCTGCTATCCACTTTGTACTACGGCTTTAACTTCACACCATAGATTGCACTAGAGATACAGACACAATCCAACACAGCACATACAACACACACACACACACACAATACTGGCTCAAAAACTCTGTACAATTTAAGTATTTCCAATTTCCACCTCCCAAAAACGCCAATGCCAAAGCCAAAATCATGTCTGGTTTTGAGAAGAAAAACATCAAAAAATCCAAAAGAACAAGGAAAATAAAACACAATAGTCTATCCAGACTCGACCCTTTCCTAGTATACCTCCTCCTCTTCCTCACTGACTCCTTCCTCAACCCCCATACATTCCCAATTCCTCACCGCTTCATCCCCCTTCTTAGCAAAGCTATCCTACAGCCTCTTAATCTTCTTGTTGTCCTTGGCATTCAGTTGGTGCGTCGAGTACGCACAGTAGCGATCCTTGATGGCCACCACTTCGTACGTACCCTCCTGTGAGGCCCGCACCACTTTCGTATTCTCGTACGACACATCGTGCCGCGTCTCCAGCACCACGCTCTTCTGGCCCTTGCGCGCATTTGTGCTGCGTGTGTACGTAAACTCAAATGGCGGCGTGCCTCCAAACTCAAACAAAATCTCCACTTCCGTGCCCTCGTGAATGTCCACCTGCGTCTGCCGTCCGCGGCTGATGCGCACACTCGGCAGCGGGTGGATGCGCTTGGTGAATTTGACCGCTGCTTGACACTCGCTCGCCTTGTCCGAAATGCCAGTGATCGTAAACAGCCCTGGACTCTCAGCCACACGCCGAAAGTTGGTCGTCGGCGATTTGGCCACGCGCTGTCCGTTAAAGTCGTAAATCACCTCAAACGGTGGAGTGCCCGACAGCGTGTAAGAGATGCGCTCTCCCACGCAATAGTCCTCGCGGGTCTCCAGAGGCCAGATGGCCGGAGCTTCGTACATGTGCACCTGCACCGACGGGCCATCCGAGTCGTACCGCCGCTGGCAGCCACGGGCATCGCGCACCGTGCGGATTCTGACCTGCTGACTGCCCAGCTGCAGAATCTCGCGCGGAATTTTAATATCGTAGTTGTTGCTGTTGATAATCGGAATCGTGTACGGCTCCGTTGGGCCGCCGCTGTGGTGCTTAATCTCAAGCTCCACATAAAACGGCGCCACGCCCTTGAGCGCCATCGAAATCGTCTGCTCATTGTCCTGTTCAGCCTTGCAGTACTTGAAAGACGAGCCGGGCTTGCTAAACTCCGCTGTGGGCTTGGCGTTGATGCGCTGCATGACCTTGATGCCCTTGAAGCCACGGCTGCTGCTGTAGTAGCTATCCTCCAGCGACTTAAACAGGTAGGTGTTGTCTCCAGCTTTCGATGTGTCCAGAGCAATTGAAGTGCGCTCCTGCGGGACATCGAGCATGTGGCGGCTGACGGAATTGACACCGTTAAGGCCATGGTGCTTCAAATCGTAGTTGACGTGATACGGAGCATGGCCTGTTTTCGTTAGTATATAATACTCGTTGAAGGGTAATTTTAGAAAACCAAAAAAATATAAAAAAGCTTACCTTTGAACAGTAGCTCAATGCCATCCACATCGCCCTCGCAAACATCTCTCTTGCGCCAGCCGCCGTCCGAGGGAGTCATAGTCTCGGAAACATGTAACGACAGTTCCGGCTTGTCAAACCAGTCAACCTGGAACTTGGACGCATCGGGATCAACAATACCATGGCACTGCTTATCTGAAACCTCAACCAGCTCGTAAACACCCTTGGTATTAACCACAATGCGGTCGTTGGCGTTGTTGAGCATCTTGCGCACCAAACCGCCGTTCTCAGTGTTGCGGTACGAAACTGTCCACGGGCCCTCACCCTGGAGACGCACCGGCAGAGATATCTTGCTGTTCTCCACGGCAAGAACCTTGCGCCGACTCTCAATAAGGCCAAAGCCAACGCGCGGCTTCTGCCGGCGCACAGAAATCTTAATCTGATCTTTCAGGAAGGTTGGGCAGCCACGGCTGTCGCTCACGCTGTTGAGAGCCACCACGTACTCGCCACCTTTGATAAGAGGCTCCGTTGCAATGGTGAATGAGGGCGTTTCGATGCCGCTGATTCTAGAAGCCTTGCGCCGTCCTTCAAACACCATCTCGTACTCAAGGCTATACGGCGGCTCTCCCTGGAAGTGCACCTCGACCTCGGCTCTCTCGTCCAGGCAGGCGTTGACATCCGAGCTGGAGATGAAGGCCGAAGCAGCGGGCTTGACGTCCTGCTCCAAAATGTACTCGTGGCCAATAAGAGCAACGTCCCGGTACACCGAGTCACTAACAGTCTTGAAGCGGTACGTGTGATGGCCAGCATCGGAGGGACGCAGCTCTAGCTGGTGGCGAAGACCATCGACAGTGACTTGTTCCTGGCGCAGGCCAGAATTGCTGCGGATATCGTACTTGATAACAAAGGGCGGCGATCCCATAAGATCCAGGTCGACCCGTAGGCCAACCGAGTTGCCGGCGCACTTGTCGGAAATAGGTTCCGCCTTGATCTTGAGCGTGGGGTCCAGGGGGTTGATGAGCATGCACGATGAGGGCTCCTCAATCTCTCCCTCACAGCCACCACTAATGATCTTCTTGAGAGTGTACAGGCCAGAGTCGGTGACAGACGGAATGTCCTTGGCTGTCTTCGCCTTGTACTTGAACGTCGCCACCTTGTCGCCGTGGTTGCCGCTGTTGGTCAACGAGTCCAGGGGCGAAAACTCCCACTCAATCTGATGATCATTCGACGTACCAGAGCCTCTTGGCATGCTGACCGACACAGGAAGTCCCATAGGCTTGCCCTTGGCAGCAAGCAGCGGGTTGCGTAGGTCACAGCCATTCAGACGGGCTCTGGGGCGCTCCTTGACAGTAAACTTCTTGGCGAGTGCACTCTTAATGAAATCGTGATCGAGTTCTTCTTCGGGCGTCGTGTAGTTAACAGTGTTGCCAAAAGCATCGTGCACTTCGTGGATAAAGTACTCCCATTCGCCGGCGCTGGCCATGGACTCGTTGACGCCGACATTGACTTTGGCCGGACGGGCCCAAGAGTAATCTTCGTCTCCATTGGGCGACATGCTGGAGCTACCAAACATGGGCGAGACAAAGTCATCGGGCTGCAGGCTCTGGAAGTGGAAGCTGCGATCCTTGCCGTTAATGGTGCGATCGTACTTGATCTTGAGAGGCGGCGTGCCTTCAACGTCGAAATAGAGGTCGGAAAGGTCGCGGATGCAGCGGTCGGTGCTAGTGGGCATGCGAATGTTGACTTTGGGACACTGTACCACATATGTCTCACGCGAAGGCCGCTGCACTTCTAGCTTGTACTCGTCAAGCACCTTCGAAAGGCGGTATACACCCGTCTTCTTGATGGGGAAAGTAACTTCGACGCGGTGGTCCTCGTTCTCGGCCTCTTGTTGGTGAATCTGGCGGACAATGTTGGCGACTTCCTTCTTGGAAAGCTTAATGACCTCGGGGGTGTTGGTGTATAAGTCGACGCGCGTAAACTCGATTTCGACGGGGGTGGTTCCGTTGAATTGAATCGGGATGTGGACGACCTTGCTGTTGGAGCCAATGCAGAAAGGAATTTGGTCGCGGTTCATGACGGCCGAGCTATCCAAGAATTAGCAGGTGAATATGGGAGCAGCGGGGGACACAAGAGGCAAAAAAAAAAAGAAAGCAAATAGAAACATACCCTTCAGGCAAAATGTTGATAATCTGCTTGCCCATAATGAGCGACGAGTTGTGCAGGATATGCGACACGCGCACATTATGTTCCGAGATGGCGATTTCGCTGTCGAAGAAGGCCTTGTAGAAAGCAACAATACCAAATTGGAAAGGAAACTAGAGCACCAAGAAGCAATGGTTAGTAAAAAGTGTCACAGACTGAATTCGGGGTTGTCATGACAAGAAATCATCAAACATACAGAGACGTTGAACATGAGCACGTAATCCAAAGCAGCGTGAGCCAAAAAGACAAACAAGCGACTAGAGCCAGCCAGCTCCAACCACGGTATACGCAGAGCCGACATGCCAAATATAAAGGCCCAGTCGACAAGTACCCACGATAGGAAAAGCATGGGTGACGACTCGTCGTCCTCCATGACACCAACCCAGTGATACAAGCGCCAGAGCATCAACAAGCTCCAGACAGCAAACGTGAGTATACGTTGTTGCGGGCCATCGAGAAGATCGAGCGGGATGACAGGTGAGTTTGGCGACGAATCGGGTCCAGAATGTGGTACTACAGGCAGAGCGCGGGAGTATTTAGACTGGGGGCCGGCGAGAGACTCTGGCGTTGTCTTCTTAAGCGCAGGCTTGAGCGGCGCTCGGTTCTGGCCGGCGTGTGATTGTTGTTGAAAGGTTCGCCTGGGACGGACAGCGCCCGAGGGCGTCTGGGGAAAAGACCCCGATGAGATATTCGGCGTCGGGTTCATGACGGCCTCTGGATCAGACGCACATGAGATTGGAAGAGAAAAAGAAAAAAAAAAGCAAAGAGGAGGGAAGAATGGGTGGGGAAAGTCGACACAAGGCTGTTCCTATTTTTTTTTTTTTTGGGCTGAGTTGAATTTTTTTTTAGTGTGTCAAAGCCGAGCCGGGGCGATGAATAAAGTAAACAGCAAAAATGAAGATAGAAAGCTGAATAGAGAATGCGAGATTCAGAACTGGCTGTAACAATAAGAAACAGCAAAAAGGACACGATCGCAGTGCAGCCGGCGTTGAGATGGTAGACGGCAATGGATTCGCTATGTAGTAGTGAGATGATGCCAGAACTGCGAGACTGCTCACGATGCGTCGAAATTGACAATGAACGAACCAAGCTCGCGGTTTTCGTTTCTTTCTGGTTCAGGTTGTTTTGGTTTTTGGGTTGGTGATGGTTCAATTTTTTTGTTGCGCCACTGAAAATTGTTGACGCGCGACCCAGCCTAAACTAAAGCACATGTAAACAGTGGGGCGGTAGCTTGGTGTAAAAGGTTATAATTGGTTCTAGGGGACTTGTAGCGTGTGGAATAGAAGCTAATGGGGCATTGTTGATCCTTTAGGCGGGTGGAGCTTTGTGTTTTGGGACTGAGGTTTAGGTTCAGCTCAGTAGGCTACATGTACATACATATACTATATACTTTATAAGTATGTACTGCGTACATATATGTAGAGGTCTGGCTCTCACTCTCTATGAGATTTGCAGTACAACTGGTCTTTCGCCACTTTGTACATACATTCATATGTGCAAATGCAAATGCCGGTGTTCTCATTACTGACAGACCTTGGCATTTGCTTTTGCCTGTTCTTTTTGCCCTCACTAAGATCGGTTTTAGTGCCTTTACAGCCAGCCAAAGGCCTGTAAACCAAGAAAAATCTCTACCACAAAACCCAACTCCCGACTGAAGCTGATTTTGCTTGCCTCTTGGCTTCTTCTTCTTCTCTCTCTCTCTCTCTCTTTTTTTTATTTTCCTACTAACACTT
>CM069899.1:1960318-1973702 GCA_036034705.1 Thielaviopsis punctulata | reverse complement strand
TACGGCCCTGCAATTCCCAGTCCAACCCGCGTCTGCTGCTGATACCCCCCGTTCGCTGCTCCCATCCCTGAATTCGTCCCCGTGCGCTCTCGCATACGCCGACCCTCCATCAGCCCGCGCAACCCTCTCTTCTGCAATCCAATCACGCTGCTCAACTCTCCCGTCCAAATCTGTGGGCCGTCATCGCCGCCCGCCACCCCGCCCGCCATCTCATTCTCGCTCTCGCCCATTTCCGAGCTCCACTCCGACCCGGACTGGCTGGCTGTGGCGCTCAGGCTTTCCGTGCTGGGTCGCTGGGCGGGACCCGTGTGCGACACGGACGTGTTGATGCGCAATGCAGCTGAGCGCGCCGCTTCGTGCGATTGCGCCGCGGCGTCGGCAGCAGACGGGTCCATGCTCATCTGGTCCACCATCTGGTCCAGGCCGTACAGGCCGTCGGCTGCAGCGGCCAGTTCCGAGCTGGAGCCTGTGTAGTTGGGGTTCAGAGAGCCGTCGATGCCACGACCACCACCAGCGGCCATGGCAGTGGCGTTAAATACGGCTGCCGCGTTGCGAGAGTCGAGTATCATATGCAGACGCTCGACGACGGCTTCTAGTAGGCCGTCAACCTTGTACGGCCGGGCAATCTGGAGTAGCGAGCAAAGAATCTGCGGCGTGCAGATAGTAGAAGATGGCGGTGGCAGAGACGATGTATACAAAAAGTGCACCAGGGCTTGGACAGTCAGAGACGTATGCGGCAGATACAGACAGCGTGGCCGAGAAGTCGGGTTCAAGGTGCGCGGCGTCAGAGAATTGTTGGACATGTAATCATCAGGGCCAAAGTTGACACTTCCATTCGATACACTGGAAGCCGATGTACTAGGCGGATGGGCGCCTGACGATGTCGAGGACATCAGCGTACTTTCCGACGCCGTACTACGACTCGAATTGACAGCTGGGCTTCTCATGCTTGTTCCCGCCATGCCCGATCGCAATGTCAATGAGTCGCTAGTATCCTGACTCGTCGTACCCTCGCGTAGGAGCTGGTTAAAGTACGGACCCCAGCGTCGAGAAACCAGTCGGGAATTGATGGGAATGCGTCCGCCCTCTATACATAAAATGTCCATGTCAGCCACCTCACGCATGCTAAGCAGCTTCTCGCCTAGCTCATCGGCAGCCCGCGAGTTTTGCCGACCAGCAGCAGTGTATCCGGCCTTGCGTGCCAGACTGAGGCTCGGGGCAGTAAAAGGACTGCTAGCCGAGATAAATCCGCTCATGGGTGACACACGGCGCGGGTTGTTGTAGAAGCCAAAAGCCTCAAGCTCGACCATGCAGACATTGGTAAAGTTGATGCGACGGTGGTTGTAGTCTTCAACGAGGCTTCGCTTGCAGTTTCCGAGAATGACAAACGTGTTTCTTCTGTTCCAGAGAATGCCCTTGTTCCAACTGCCGTGGCTAAATACGGCGCCACCAGCATCAATACGGCTCCAGGTGAGCGACCGGAGATCCAGAGCCCACAGGGCGTACTCTTGCTTGGAAGAGGTCAGATAGGTGCCGCTAACCACAAAGTGCGTGTCAATGATGCCGCCGTTAGGAAATCGAAGACCAGGCGGAGTGTGCGTGCCAGACATGACCTTTTCCGTAAGAGAGCCGTCGGGTGCTCGAATCTGCAGTTCCAACTTGACATCCAGGAAGTTGTAGTTGGAGTAAATAAGCATAGACGAAGCCGAATCCCTGGCTGATGTGTCCTGGCGCTGTAGGTTGGGGTGACGGCCGACCTTGGCAGCAGTTGCCGGAGGCAGGGCAGCGACAACACTGCGGTACGCACCACAGCTCTTTCCGAGTTGCTGTGTCGACGTCCACTTGAGGCTGCGCAGGTTGAAGACGCTAATCTCTTCAATGTATTGGTTGTTTGCGTCCTGGCCGCCGAGAATCACCATTTCTGCGCCGCCGGTTCCGTCAATGTTGATGCCTATGCGCCCCTCGTTGGGGTTTCCGGCCGATGAAGCATTGTGCTGCAGAGCCGATAGTGGAGCCTTGTGAGAGGTGAACATGGCTGACGATCCGAGGACTGTGGCACAGTGGGCATAACGGCCCTGTGGAGTGCCCTGCACAGGGATGAACGACCAGCGCTTGGTGGGAATGTCGTAAATGTACACATCCGACATGACAGAAGGCTGGTCATCTCCGTTTCCGCTGACAGCCGCCATACCGCCATAACACACCATTTTTGTATCGCCCAGGGCGCACATGGAATGGAAATATCTGGGGGTGGGCACGTCACCAGTCGTGCTCAGCTTGGTCCAATGACGGCTTATCAGATCCAATTCGTACATGGCTGATGTCAGAGGACCCTGTCTGTTCCTAGAGACATGGCGTCCACCAAACACGTACAACTTGTCTCCAACAATGGTGGTGGTAACGCCCACAAGCGGGTGGGGTTCGCGGCCCGTGGTTTTGTGCACATTGCACATCAGACCCGACAAATGTGCAGACGCGGGGTTTTGCGAGGAGTGGCCATCGTTTGTTGCGGTTGATGTGGATCCCGAGTTGGGGGTACGTGGTTGTGATGACTGCTTGGACTGCTGCTTTTGTTGCTGTTGCTGCTGATGCTGGTGGGGATTCTGGTGCTGCTGCTGCTGGAACGACGGCGACTGGCTAGGGCCATTGTGTCGACTGCGTTCGGCATCCAAATGTTGCGATTGGCTCATATCGTAGTGAACAGAGGACGACATGGACTCGTAATGGCCATAAGCTCCGTTGGACTGTGACAAGTTGGCAGCGTCCATGGTGTGAGATCGGGGGCGAGGGGGCGAGTGGTTGAGTTGGGGTCTGGACTTGGGTGATTGATCTGGATTATGATCCTGCAAAAATTCCGAGCCTGCGTCAATATCGGGCGAGCGACTATTCGTGGCCGAGTCGGCAGCAAACGGATTCGTCAGAATTTGCGCGTGCGAATGTAGGTGTGGCTGCGGCTGCGGTTTCAACTTCGATTTCAAGTGTGAAATAGGGGTCGGAAAAGCAAATGTCGAAGGTGATGGCGAAGGCGACAAAGAAGGTGAAGGCGACAAAGAAGGCGACGGCGATGGTTGCGGAGGTTCGGGCAGGGGCTTGTCAAGGCTATCCTGGAGACTGCGGCCGCGCCGGTGTGATGGATTAAATGAGTTTTCAGCAATCGGCAAGGTCAATATTGACGTGGGTGTAAGAGAGGACTGATTCGTAAGCGTCGTAAGGGTAGTAAAAGTCGTGGTAGTGGTTGAGGTGGTGGATGTAGATGGAGATGTAGATGATGTAGTTGTAGAAGGCGTAAGTGTAAGTGTTGATGTGGATGTGTGCGTATGCGTATGCGTATGCGTAGGCGTAGGCGTAGACGTAGGCGAGGGCGAAGGCGAAGGTGTGGATGCAAAGGTGGAAAAAGAAGCGGATGCACTGTGCGCTTGAACAGATTGTGGTGTTTCTAGCGCTGCGGCTGCTAATTCTGGCGCTGGGTGCAGTAGGTGGGCCGCTGAAGCTGGCGGTGTCAATACTGAAGAGTCCGCTATAGATGCAGCTGTTGGAGAAACTACTTTAGAGGCAGGCGGCGTAAAGGCTGTTGCCGGTGTAGACACAGAACTAGAGGTAAAGCCAGAACCAGAGCCAGAACCAGAAGTAGGAGTAAAAGATGAAGATGGTGCGGATGAATCGAGAATGTGAAGGAGGCTGGGCCGGCGCCCGGGAAAACGCAGGGATTTTGCGGGGTCGTCGCGGCTGCTGGCGTTTAGCTTGGACTTGAAGCCACGGTACACGCCTGAAAGTAATTCGCTGGGCGATTTTGACGGGTTTGAAAACGAGGTTTTGGTGGCCGGGTCGGTATCAGGTTCATCAAAGCTGGTGAGGTCTTGGTCAGAGCCAAGTCTCGTGAGTCCTCGAAACGACATTTTCTTTTCTTTTCTCCGCTCCCTCTTTATTTTATTGTATTAATCTTTCTTTCTGTCTTTCTTCTCTTGTGTAAGTACCAGTATATCGTCCTTCCTGGTTCCCGGCTTGTCTGGTACTGATTTGCAGTGCGTGATTACTGTTTGATTGATTGAATTGTCTGTTGAGGGGCTTGGCAAGCCTGTCAACTCTTATTAGCGGCTCTTTCTCTGGGCCTTCGCTTCGCATTCACTTGAGCACCACGGTTTTAGCTGATGTTGCTCTTAGTTGGTGGCTTGTCACAGCGTTGCAGTTGCAGTGCTAAGCATGTGGAACTGCAGAACACCACAAGCCAAAACGAAACACGCCAAAACAAGAACAAGGGCTGCTTCAAATGACTGCAGGTACAAGTACAACCAGTAAGTGTGTTTACTGGCCCCGCAGGCACAAAGCAGGTGAGAATAACAATGAAGAGTAAAAATGAAATGGCAGTAGAAAGACGGGATGAGAAACCCTGAGTGCAGCACGCACAGCCAAAGGCTGCTCAAAAAAAGAATGAAAAAAAATAAAAGGAGAGCATACAAAATAAACTGGCTGAATTAGAGAGACGGGACAGTAGAAGCACCAACGTCTCAGTTTCACGCTATACCAATCTGTTTCTTGGTTGCAATGTTTATGGTGACACACAAGTGGTCTCTTGGTTGCTTAGTAGGCTGCAACTCTACTTGCTCTATATGTGTGAGCCTCCTGAACAAAGTAACAGATGGTGTTATGTAAAGCGCGCCGCGGTTCAAAGGTAATAGTGATGCAATAATAAGAACAAAAACAATAATATGTAGTAGTAGATGGCTATAAGGCTGAATGGATAGGCGTGCTAGAGACAAAACCGAGACAACGGAGTAACCAAAGTCGACGAATGACAAACGAAGAAGGATATGCCAAACAAAGAAAAATAAAGAGAGAAGGGAGAGAAGAGAAGAAGAGAAGAAGATCCCAAGTCTTAAGAAAGAAAAAGAAAAAAGAGGAACAGACCAGTTCTTGAGAAAGGGGCGGAGGCTATGAATATGATAAACGAATTGCCTGTACAAATATACATACAAATATAGTATGCAGCTCCAAAGCAAGGACCCGAACAAGGAAAGTAGAAGAAACGGAAAGCAAGACAAGGCAAGGCAATGCAAGGCAGGGAATGGCAATGCACAAGCAAAAAGAACTTGTCAGGTTTGGTGATGATGAGTGATGAGATGGGATGGGTCGAGTGCCATACTTACTTGTAGACTTCAAGCCAGGTTTTGACCTATGCGTTCTTTTCTCTTTTTTTTTTCATCTTGCGATTTTCTGACGGCCACGTATAGGTGCAGCTGTCTCTCTGCCAGAACATTCATGGACATACTATCATGTATGTACATACTTGTGTATCTTCATGTGTACACCGGCTATGTGTACAATGTCGTGTTGCTGGTCTCTCGGCTTGCTTTTCCTCCTGGGTTGGAAAACTTTCAGATGTACAGATAAGAAGAAGAGCTTTGGTCTCCAAGGGCTTTGAAGATTTCATTTACATATTGAATGTCATTGAAATTTGAGTTGGTCAAAGCCAACTAGGAACATGGCAGGGATA
Source organism: Thielaviopsis punctulata (assembly GCA_036034705.1). NCBI lineage: Eukaryota > Fungi > Ascomycota > Sordariomycetes > Microascales > Ceratocystidaceae > Thielaviopsis > Thielaviopsis punctulata. Next base: position 1,968,211 of record CM069899.1, on the reverse strand, counting down.
GGCGAGCGGAAGAAGAACGAAGAACACAAAGAAGATGGAAACATGTACTATGTATGTATATATGTATTGCGTCTGTTATAAAACATCATCAGGATTTCTGGCTTGAAGAAGTACATATGTAAATGCATACAGAGTAGTACATATGTACTTGTATATGTATGTAGAGAGAAGCCCAACCTTGTCAAACCAGCCTACAAACTTAACTCAAAAACGCGTCGGTATCAGCGTAGCAGACGGCTGGAAAATTGAAAGGGGAAAACAGAACAACTGCAAGATACAAGTATAAGTACACATATACTACATACGTATATGTACTTACAAGCACATATTCCCACCTCGTCGCATGGCACTTTGTTACTCAACGCGGCTGAATCTAGCCATATTTCAGGAAAATTAAAGGTCTTCATCTCCATTGTTGATTTGCCTCCCTATCTTCTCCCTGAAGTCGCCAATCTCTCGGTACTGCCAGCCGGAAATCCATCGGAGTGGGTTTCCACAACCCTACATGCAACCCTAACGTTCGCGCCCCACGCTCTGCAAGCCGTAATTTGACTATTTTCATCAAAACTTACATTATAGCAATGGCGATAAATAAAAAAGTTTAAACAGAAGAAAAAAGCTTCATGTTAGATACCATTGTATAGAGCAGACAATAAGCTTCACGATGGAATCAATGAATATTGATTTATATCTCACCACCGGCCTCCATCAACAATCAAAGATCAGCATCTATACAATTCTCTCTATAACTAACTGGATACAATGATGATAAACAATAAGCTTAGATATTGGAATACAGCTGCATTAGAGCTCTTGATTGATACTACTATACACTGTATTGACTGTTTTCTTTGCTTCTTTGGCGCCTTGTTATCATCGTGATTCAGCTTTCTTGTACGGTGTATCGAAGTCTAGTTAATGCTTATAACAATGACATCATCATGGGCTTCGCAGTAGGTAATTGAGCCAGAAATGGCCTTTTTAAGGGTACTATTTTTTTTTTTTTTTTTTTTTTTTTTGCATTGAATGGTAGAATATACTGTAAAAAGTAGTTTGAACAAACTGAATGGTGAATAAGTAGTGAAATGAGGTTAAAAACAAAAGCAAGAGGATATGTTGAGGTAGTGGTGAGATGGTAAAGTAGATGGTATTTGGTAACGTCTATTTTGCGCAATATGTTCTTGTTATAATCACAGAATACTTTTACTGTAGCAACTAAAGACACGTGTAATTCAGGAACAATCATCATTTCTTATTTAGATTATCAACATGTAGTTGTTATTTGAATATGAAGTCGTGATGATGGCGTTTTTTAAGGGTTATTACGAAACTTGCCGAGCTTACGATACTGATATGTAACTCTGGGGTGCCCTCAAATTTTGCAACATGCGCATCGAAACATAAAAGAGTAAATTATTTTTATTCATCAATGCTATACTGGCGACTTTCCGGATCATGACTAACCGGGCTAGCCTCGCTCAACACTAAGAGAGCTCCTTCTTTGGGAGGCAATTGCGCACACCGTTTATGGGGTGTAAAAACAAAAAGAAAATGTCATGTCCTAGCCAGACTGGTGGCTGGCTCAACGTTAATAGCATACAAGTTTTTGCTTGTTCCAGCTATTGGGAATGGTATCAAAAATAAAGGAAAGGTTTAAAAAAAAACAAACAAAGAGCTAATCAAGCGCATTTAAGCGATGACCTTCTCCTTAGGCAGAGGGGTGAAGCGCAGGTAGGGCTTGACAATGCGGAACTCGGGGAACAGAGTCTTGGCCTCCTCGTTCTTGACACCGGGGTGAACAATGACATCGTCACCAGGAACCCAGTTGATGGGGGTGGTGATGCGGTACTTGTCACCGGTCTGCAGAGAGTCGACAATGCGCAGAACCTCAACGGTGTTGCGGCCAGTCGAGGCGGGGTACGACAGGATGGTGCGGATGGTCTTCTTGGGGTCAATGATGAAGACGGAGCGGATGGTAAAAGCAATGCCCTTCTCGTCAACGTTGGTGGCATCCTGCTCGTCAATCCTGTGGGTTTTATGTTAGCTCTTGATTTAACAAAGAAACGAACGTTGCGGCTTTGAAAGAGACAGACAAAACTTACATGTCGTAGAGCAGAGCAACCTTGCGCTCCTTGTCAGCAATGATAGGGAAGGTCACGTTGGAACCAGTGACCTCGTTGATGTCCTTGATCCAGCCCTCGTGGCTGCCCAGGGTGTTGGCAGAAAGACCAATCAGCTTGACATTGCGCTTGGCGAAGTCGGGCTCCAGCTTTGCGAAGGCACCCAGCTCGGTAGTGCAAACGGGAGTGTAGTCCTCGGGGTGAGAGAACAGAATGACCCAGCTGTCACCAATGAACTCGTGGAAGTCAATGGGACCAGTAGTGGTCTCAGCCTTGAAGTTGGGGGCAGTGTGACCGAGACGAAGACTACAAAAGCCGCATGCGGTTAGCAAAAAGAAGAGTGGGTGTATATAGTAATGATTAACAAACAGCATGACTTACGACATTGTGAAGGTTGGTGTGAGCGTTTTCAAAAGAAATTATATATGAGATAACGAAGGGTAGAGGAAATATGTATGTAATGGAAGAATGTCTGATAAGAAAAAGAAAGAAAACAAGAGAAGAGAAGGTGTAGTTTAGGAAGAGGGGAAGATGCCGTATATATAGCAAAACCAAAGGCCACAAAAAAAAGTGTAGCTTCCTAGAACAGCTCGGAACCGCTTAGAAATAGGAACAATAACGATGCCTGCGTCCGACCAAAAATCTCGAATTGGGATTTGGGACTGAGACTTACAAGCAACCCCGTTAATCCAATGAGAAAACTAGGGGAAAAAAAGATTTCTTGCCGCAACGAGGGAAGACGTGCTCCAATCCGTCATTGTAGCTCATGTGCTGGCCCCGCGGGGATGACAAGTCACCTTTTGCGTGCAACACAGTATCAAAGGTACTTTGGAGGTAAGTGGTGCCAATTGCGTGCTCGGGAAGCTTGGTAAATTGATTTTTAGCTCCTCCCACGCATAAGTACTGTGTACAAGTACATAGTAGGTACATAGGGTTATCAGAAATCTCGACGCAATAAGGAGCCAACATCACTAACTTCAACTACAGAGTATGTAACTGTAAAAAAGAAGAAGAAAGCATTTAATCACTGCTCGTTTAGTGCTTTGTTGGTTTACCCTTTGCTTTGATGATTTCCTTCAGTCTGTGTGGTACAGACTGTACAAGTACATAGTTAGTAAAGACTGTAGGCTGAAGCTCTTCCCAAGCATCTTGTGCTGCAGCAGCTAATGCAACTCTGCTTTGTAAACCTTTGATACTTGATTATAATCTTGTTCTTGATCTCAATCGACGACTCCGAAGTTCTTGTTTTGCTCTTGAATATAACCCTCTATCCACTTCTCTCTAGAGGCCTTTGTCACCCAAATATCCTTTGCCAAAGCATCGGTCCGGATTAGACCAGCACAATCTGTAAAAGAAACCCGGTTCTTCTGGTTGGCAGGGCTCACTGCAAACTCCCTCGCTTTTCTCTGTGAAGTCCGTCTTTCTTCAGCTCCCTTCTCACAGTAGATGTGCTGACTGACGTCCTCATCCTCAAGGCCCTCAAGAGTCGCTGCTTTGTACGTTTTTGCGAATCGAATGAGGCAGCGGTGAGCTCTCTAGTAGAAAGAATAGGAGCTACTTCGGCTCTCTGGAAGGGATTGAATATTACATTTGGTTTTTTTTTTTTTTTGGGCTTATATAGTATCTCGGTACGGCTGAGAAACCGACAGGATAGCTTCGTTCACTACTTCAAAATATACTTGTACAACGCGTTTGCTGGCTTCTGCTTTCTTCGTCCGATGTCGCGCCTGGTCTGAAGTCTCCCCTTTGTTTTGTTTTGACTTGATCTGGAGCGTAGTCATTCAATCACCTGGAGTGCAGTCATTCAATCAATCATTTGGACTTGCTCGTCTGTTGACTTGCTTGTCTGTTGTTGAGCCCCGAAACTCAGTTTCGATTGCATTCGCTTTTTTCTAAACTATAAATTTACCTTATTTTTTTTTTCCCTCATCCGACTCCTAACCCTCCCTTTCGTCCTGTTCTGTCCTGTCCTGTCTTCTCTTCTCTCACTGGCTTTGACAATACTTACACACATACATACCGCTATCTCTTCTTCGTCAACCTTGTTACATACTATTCTTTCTCTTCATCTTTTTTTCGATGCTCTACCATGGACTTTGCCCGTCCAAACACTGAACTTGACCACATCACAACACCCTCAGCCTCGCCAAATTCTCTGCGCAAAAGAAAAGCCGAAGACGGCCAGTCCCTGGCTATTCCTGCTCCCAATGAAATTTTGACCGCTTCGCTTGAGCCGCTGTCCAAAAGCGAGCTGGAAGAATGGCCGGGATGGATCGAGGTTGAATCGGATCCCGTAAGTGTATAAATGCTACCATAACGGGCATCCACTCAACTTGCTCGTATTATGCACAACTAATACAGCCTGTCACTCACTGCCTGTGTATGGTATGTGCATGTATGTCTATTGTATGTACATGTGTACGTACTTACATATACTGCGTATTTGTATTGTATATATATACATACACACATACTCAGTACACATGTACATCAATCACACTCAGTACTCATGTGCATCAATCACACACGCTCAGTACTCATGTACATCACTCACTCATACACTCACTCATGCTTCTGCCATTGCCAACTAACTCAATTTTCCATCCCTTATCAGGCCTTCTTTAATGCCATCCTCAGGGACTTGGGCGTCAAGAATGTCCGCGCCCAAGAGGTCTTTAGCATGGACGACCTCGCATATCTAGGGTTAGTCAGTCCGCCGCTTTGTCTTGTTTCTATTCGCTAGTACCTCCTGCTAACCCATCTAGCAATACCGTGTTTGGCCTCATTTTTCTGTCAGAGTTTGTCGAAGACGACCACGAGACTGAAACCGAATGCAACAATGTTTGGTTTGCCAACCAGGTAAGGATAGACCCGTGCTGACCTGCTACATACTGCCATCATCACCACATTAACCCCTCATCTAGACTGCCGATAACTCATGCGCCACAGTCGCCATGCTCAATCTGCTCATGAACAGCAAAGGCGCCAACTTGGGTGACAAGCTCTCCAAGTTCAAGGAGTCTACCAAGTACATGAACACGGTAATGCGTGGAAAGTACCTCAGCAAGGATCCCTTTCTGCGAACCACCCACAACCAGTTTGCCCACCGCATGGACATTCTAAACGCCGACCTTGCTCTGGACAACGACACCTTTATCGATACCACCGGCAAGCGCATCCTCGGCAAACAGACCAAAACCTCGCGCTCTAAGCTCTCTGCAGCTAAAAAACGCAAGACCACGGCCGAAGCAACATTTCACTTTGTTGCCTACGTCAAGTGTCGGGGCGAAGTTTGGGAACTCGACGGCCTGCGCTGGAAGCCCGTCTCGCTCGGCAAAGTCGGCGACGTGCGCGACGATGACGACGTCAACTGGCTGTCTGTCGTCAAGCCCATCATCGAGTCGCGCATGCAAATGAGTCCCTCTGGCAACTTTAGTCTGCTTTCGGTCGTCGAGGATCCCCTGTGGGCGTACTCTCTCAAGATTGCCACGGCCATGGCCTCGCTTAACGCCATTGACACATACATCCGCCATCTCTCGCCGACCTGGGACCCGTCCACACAGACCCCGCCCCTTCCTACCCCACTGCGCAACGGCGCTGCTGCAGATCTCGATCCGTATAAACTTACATGCGATGACATTGCCAACACCGACCCGGACTCCGCGCTCAAAGACCAGCTCAGCGGCGCCGACATGGCCCGCGCCCTGGCCCTGCGCGACACATGGGCGGCGAACGTCGAGAGTGCCCTGGTCGACTGGTCGGAGCGACAAGTGCAGCTGGACCATGAGGCCGTGGGCGGCGAGGAACGCAGCGAGTCGTTCTTGTCAGCGGTTCATGAGTGGGCAAGGGCGCTGGCAGAGCTGGACGAGTTGCAGGGCTTGAACGCGCTTGTCATGGACCAGGACGAGCGTAGGAAGAAGGGTCGGTGATTTTTGGTGGCTGGATAGTTGGCTGGTGGTGGTGTTGCGGGATAGCCGATTTTGCATACCCATGACAAATTGGGGTAGTTGGACATGTGATGGTTAGGTACATGATCAGGGAGAGGTTAATATACAATGTAGACTATTCTCACGATTAATGTATATATTTATATATAGACAAGTACATACACATACAATGACTTAAGGCATAAAAGTATCTAACAGATACCTGACAGCGCAGCTTTTTCGAGAGGGACAATTATCTCGTACAAGAGATATTTACAGATGAAAGGTAGTAAAACAAACAAGAAGAAAAGGAGTGGTATAGTAGTACAAGAAAGAATATTTTGGGTAAAGTGAGAGAAACAAAAAGAAAAAAGAAAAAACACAAAGGATAAGAGGGTAAATGGAGTGGCTAGTCATCGTGAAACGGCTAATCATCGGGATACTCATCCTTGATGTTGGAGACGAACTCGTATCGCTTCATGTCAAAGTTTTTAAAGTACTTGCCACAGCGATTAAACAGCTCAAACGGCAGGGCGTCCATGTTTGTGACGATGCGAATGTTGTCTTCGGTGACCAATGCAGGAATGGCGTTTGGTCCAGCACTATCCAGGTAGATTTTGTCAATTTGCATTCTTTCAGACAGCTTGCTTTGTTTTCCATAGAAGCAGAAACACTTACAGACAATAATAGAATATCTTGACTTCGGGCTCCTCCTGCACCACAGCATCCGCACTGCCGCCCACGGCCGTCCGTCGCTCCTTGCTCATTCGGTTCTCCAGCCACCCGGTAATCACGCCAATATGCGAATAGCGCGCATGCTGAAACACCTGGCCGACGCGGTACTTTGCCGGGCCGCCGTCGGCATCGCGGTAGCGTGGCACGACGCGAGTATCGTCGCGCCCGTCGTCCACGTCCGACGGCCGATACGGCATCATGGTCGAAGTGGGACTATGCGGGCCAATTTTGGTGCGCGACAGGCCCGAGCTGTCAAAGGGCGGAAAGAAGCGCTGCACGATCCAGTAATCCTCGGGCCACGTTGAGCGCACCCGCTCGAGTAGGTTGGTGGCGTGCGTGCGAAACGACGGGTCCCACATGGGCGTGAAGAGCACTTGGATCCACTGCGCGGCGTAGCTGGACGTGATGACGTTGTTGTAGCCGGCGCTTTCGAGTAGGAGTGAGGCTTGATAGCCCACGTTTGGGTCCATGCGCTGGATGCGCTCGCAGTTGGACTGTATGTTGCGCGCGTTGCGCAGAATTACATCTGCCGGGTTCATGGGCTGCAGAATGCCATCGGTGCCAGGATGAAAGCCCCAAGGCGTCACGGATCTCTCCAGGTCACGCAGGCTTATCTCTGTGTCGCAATCATATGGGCTGAGAAACATGTGAATCAAGTGCCGCTCGTCCTGGCTGGGCGGTTGGTAGGAATTCGATGGGCCGTCCAAGTACTGGTCCCGGGGCGCCTGTACAATGACGTGCAGTTTTCCGGGAAACATGCAGCAGTCTGCCTTGAGCCCGAGTCTGGTGGCCACACAACAGTAAATGACACACTGAATTAGAGGAATGGAAACGTGGTCGTCAAAGGCAAGAGCCTGGCCGAGGAATGCACAGCGAAGATAGTAAAACGTCCTGCCCTCGGCCTTGATGCCAGTGTATCTGCTGTACCGCAACCACACGTTGATCCGGGTAGCCTTTTCCCGCGTGGATAGTCTGGCAAAGTCAGGGTTGTCGTTTCTGAACTCTTGCGTTATCTTATCTAGGGTTTGGCTTGACTTGAGCATTATTAGCTTAAACAGTTGACCATATTAGGATAGAGGAAAGCCAAGGTGGCATTTGAAAAAAAAAAAAAT
>CM069899.1:1947844-1960295 GCA_036034705.1 Thielaviopsis punctulata | reverse complement strand
AAAAAAAAAAAAAAAAAAAAAACCGAAAAGTCCTTACCCATGAAATGTCTCTACTCCGAAGTGTTGGGGCAAACATGTCAAGTCCTGTCATGATTTCTTCCAAATCGCCAGGAGCCCAAGGCCGCTTTGCATAATTCTGAAATTGGGCCACAATCGACTGGGCATTACCCGTCATTTTGTGAGGACTAAAGCGCAGCCAGCGTGAAATAGCCATAGCCCGATGCATACTTGCCAAGGAGATGTTGGCATGGAATCTACAGCATGTCAGATGTGTGCAATATAAACGAATCATTGTTGTATGTACTCACTGTCTTGCCAAAGCATCTTCATGTTTTGTGATTTTTAGTCCAATCTGGTCAAGAAGATAGTCTTTGACATCGGGACCAAGGACAGACATTTGTTCTAGTCTAAGCATGCGCCCTTGTCTGCTTTCAACGGCTTTAGACATGAGACGTTCAGCCTCATGGTTACGCTTCTTGCGAAGAACATATAGCCTCTTCCACTTGACACTATCAAGCCTTGCCTGCATCTTGTTCTGGATATCATGGTGCGGGCTCCAGTACCCTATAGAAGAGCAATGAAGCTTCCACAGGCGATTGTCGCTAGCAAGAAAGTGCAAAAGACGATTCACTAGTTGGACATTGCATAGGTTGTCCTCGGGTGAGATGTAGGCCAGAATAAGATGGATAATCTCGTTGGGGAGATCAAGAAAACCGGTGGTCATGGTGGGCCACGAGCAAGAGGACGAACAAGGAGCGGGTGGAATGTAGAGTGTGTTGATGTGAAGAGCATGAGAAATTGGGCCGGCAAGTCAGGCAGTCAGTCGTTAAGTTGGCAGGAATTTCCGAGGCTGTAGCTTTGAGGCGGCAGAAGCTGTAGTTTTGACACTTGGGTGGGGTCGGATTTCTTGACGAGATGCGGTTCTTTTGCGGGAGACGTGCGGAGCGGATGTGAGAATGCGGTAAGAATTACCAAAAGAAAGACAAGAGGATAAGACTTTTCGGCAGCTAGGCAAAATCAGAAGCTGGCTCGAGTTGGACTGGCGCAAGGTGGAAGCAAGTATGTAGTGTAACCAGCTGCCTTTCTTGTTCTTGTACTGTACACAGGCGTAGGCAGGATTTGATTTAGTGACGAGTGAAAAATCCTAGATACATGCGTATATAAATGGTACTTGTATGTGTGTACATATGTACAGTAACTAATGCAGGTTTTAAGAGCAGCCCTGTCCTGTCCTGTCGGTAAATGCAATGCCAACTGAAGTTGAACCTGGGAAGATGAGATGTGGAAAAGGAAGGAAAAGAAAAGAAGGTGTTGGTGAGAAGAAGAATATTACTAAGCACGAAGGAGGCTGATGAGATTTTCAACAACGGTTGAAGGTGGAAAAAAAATAAAAATAAAAAATAAAAAATAAAAACCACGACAGGTGAATGAGAATTTGATGTTTCATTCCGCAATGGGGGGCAGAGCCTCTATTGGATTTGCCAGGATGTGTCGTCTCTTGATATGTAGTATGTATGTATACAGAGTTTTTCTTCTCGGGATATGCAGGCATAAAGGGAAGATTTAAATGCTCTAGATGTTTAGATAAACAAAGAATGGCATTAATGAATCAGACAAACAAAAAGCCTCGATGGACAAAACAAGTGCAACACGCAGTCCAAGGTGGTAAATGCATCTGATCTCGGGTACAGCGGTACAGCTAGGTCGGTACACACGTATCAAAGAAGAAGCTAGAATGAAGGCTCTGTTGGTGGCGGACGGGCTGTTCTTTAGCTCAAAGGCAAATGACAATGAAAAGCAGTCACTGCAAAGGAATCGTAAACAGATTGAATTGAGGAATGAAAAGGACATATGTATGTACATATACTGTGTACATACATACATGTATATTAGATGGAACTTGAAATTGGGCCCGTGACCTTGAACTGGTGAACCCACGATTGATCCAAAGATCCAAGTAATTTCTTCGTTCAAAGCCTTCCACAACGCTGTATGTATGATGTTTGAATATGCAGGAAATTGGCGCTCGTAAGAAGCACAATCAAAAAATTGTCAAAGAGGTTGCAGTCGGGAGAAAGTGGGATCGAGGGAAAATTGGGTTTTGGGCTTTGTGAGGGGTCCCGGTTTTGTTAGTATCGGGGGGGAGATAGTATGGCTAGCCTTAACAGAATCCGGAGAGTGACGTAGTGGGGTTATTTTAAAGGAAAATGACCAAAGCGCGTCAGTTCAGCTGGATACGTGAATTTCATGTGATTGACGCTGGGTTGACCCTAACCCTAGACGTTGCGTTTGAGGCTGGCTGGCTTGGCTTGTTAGTAGCCTGTACATTCATAAGTACATACATATGTACGTATGTACAGAGTACATACACTGTACCAGGTAAACAAAAAACCAAAACGCGCTAAAACTAGAATAAAGTGATTTTCTCACTGCAAGGAACAAGAGCACAAGTAAAGTCTCAGAGATACAGAATCAAGGGCTCTTTCTGGGCGTTCATTCAATTGTAACATACATACATAGTGCCTTCTGGCTTGGTGGCGCCCTACAGAGTACTTGGAAGAAAGAACTGACGAATTTTCTTCTATTTTGCAACCCCTACTCTCAACATTGACTGAATCAAACATCCCACATCCAAATTCATTTCCTTCAGCCTTTACCTTTTTACTGTCTAATACCATCATTTGATCATTGCTTGCCATTTAATTCCTGATACATTTCTGCTTAGCCTCCATTATACCTTTATTCCTTTTCCCAGTATTACTGACCTTGGACTTGTTTGTCTTGACCTTTGGGCCGCTGTGAATCTGGAATGACGACCCGAACGCTTTGATTTTGATTATCGCGACAGCACCATCAGCAACATCAACAAACACTACTACCGCTAACACGCCAGCCATAAATCAGCGAGGCTCCGGCCAATCCGCGCTCCGCCATGGTTTACCCAGGCATGGCGAGCGCTCTCGAGACGCCTCGCACAAACATCGGCGACGCGACATATCTCCAGCAGCCCGAACTCGACATGTCTCAGGAACTCTCGTTTGAATCGCCCGTCAAAGATGAATCTGAGAATCTGTTTGCCAATCTGCGTGGTGGCCGCGCCGGCGCCGCCCTCCGAACCCCAAGAGCCCGCGGCCCGTTGGCAGACCGCCGTAACATGCAAGACGTTGGCCCTGAATTCACCCCACTTCTCAAATCCGCCGGACGGCCAGGCCGCTTTCGGCGACGCGGAAAAGAAAACGAAAACATGCCCGGCACGCCTCCCGCGCTTCTCAGTCGAATCGAAGAAGATTTGACGCCAATACCAGCCCTGGAAAACTCCACGCTGTCTCGCTCTATGATGTCCATCGATATGCCTGTGCAACAAAGCAGTGTATCTTCTACTCCGCTGGCTCTTCCACCCCGGCGAAACTTTGCCGCCAAAACCCCGTTTGACGATGGGAACCAGCTCTCGCTCAAGGAGCAGGAAAATGTCATCGACAAAATTGAAAAGGAGAACTTTGGTCTTAAACTTAAGATTCACTTCCTGGAAGAAGCGCTTCGAAAAGCCGGGCCGGGCTTCAGTGAAGCCGCACTCAAGGAAAACACGGAACTCAAAGTCGACAAGGTCACAATGCAGCGCGACCTCCAGCGCTACAAGAAACAACTCAACTCTGCGGAAAAGGACCTCGAAGCCTACCGGCAACAGCTGATTGACGTTCAAGAACAGTCCAATCGCAAGTATGCAGACGACTCTCTCAGGGCAGAACTGGACGCCATGCGCGCGGCACTAGAGGAAAAAGACTCGGAAATCAACCTCTTGCAAAGCAAGCTCGAACGAGCGTCCAGCGGAAATCTCGATGCCGACAAGCTTCGCGACGAAATCACGGACCTCGAAGCTGAACTGCGCGAAAAGGAACGACTTATATCCGAACACCAAGACGAGATTGACGAGTTGCGCGACCAGCAGAACAAGGCCGAAGACGCCATCGGAGACAAACTCCAGGATGCGCTCGACGAAAAAGAAGGCGAAATTGAAGACCTGAAGCAAATGGTGCGCGACCAGGAACGGGCACTAGATGAAAAGGAGAACCAACTCGAGCAGCTCCAAGACCGACTCCGCCACCTCGACAACGAAATCAACAACAAGGACGGCGAGATGGGCAAGCTTCACTTCAAGGCCAAGAGACTGGCAGAGCGCGAGGCGGAAATCGAAGCGCTCAAGGACAAAGTGCGGCAGGCCCGGCTTCTGGAGCAACAGTCGGAAGAGCTCCAAGAAAACCTACGACGAATCGAGGCTCGCGACGCCGACAAGGACGCGGAAATCGAAGCACTACGAGACAAGGTACGACGGCACCAGGAGCGCGAAATTGAAACAGAGCAGCTGCGGAACCGGATGCGATCTCTGGAAGCCCGCGACTCGGATGCCGAGCAGTTTGAGCGGCAGCTGATTGAAGCCGAGACGCGCTTCAAGAACGACCAGCGCTTGATTGCCGAGCTAGAGAGCCGAGTCAAGACGGAGCAGAGACGAGCTCTTGAACTCGAACAGCAAGCACAAACGGGTACCAAGGCCAATGACGAACTTGAGCTGGCCCGCGATACAATAGATGACCTGGAACGCAAGATCCGGCAACTCGAGACGGAATCCGACGATTTGCGTGACAAGATGGAAGAGGCGCAAGCCGAGCGCGAGCGGGCCGAAGCCGACCTAGAAGAGCTTCAGGCGGAACTGGCGCACAAGTCCCCCGTGACCAAGGGCCTCTCTCGACAGATGGAAGAGCGCGTGGCGCGTCTCCAAGCCGAAGTCGACCAGGCTGGCCACGACTACACGGCTTTAGAAAAGCAGTATGAACAAGCCATGGCCGAGTGCGAAGAGCTGCGGCTCCGCGGACGCGAGTTCAAGCGGGAGCGCGACTCATATGAACGCGACTTTCAGACTCTTCGGGGCCGCTATGGCGAGTTGGAGGTGGAAGTTGAGTCGTTGCGGGAGCATAAGAACCACCTTCAGGCTCAGAGTGACCACACAACAACCGAGGCCCTGGCTCTCCAGCGCGAGAATGTGCGACTGCGCAAGCTGGCCTCGGATCTCGAAATCAACCTGGCCCGGTCCAAAGAGCACGTCATGGACATTGACAGTGATGCACGTGACATGTACCGCGCCGATATCGAGCGGCTCAACACGCAGATTTCCTCGCTGCAGGCGCACATCCGCGAACGCGAAACACTCTACGAGACGGACTTTAATCGTTGGGAGAGCGAGAAGCGGTCTCTGGACATGGCACGCGAGATTGCCGAGGAGAAGATTGCCAGTCTGCAGCTGCAAGTTGAGCGGCTACGCGAGGCCGGCAACAGCCTGACGTCAAAGGAGACGCGTCTGCACGATTCCTATAAGGAGGAGCTGGAACGGCACAAGCGCGAGGAGACGTCGCTGAATAGAAGGATCGACGAACTAGAACACGCGCTAGACCTGAAGCAGACGTCGCTTTCCGAGTTGCGGGCCGAGACGGCTACGCTTCGCGAGGATCTCCGGAGACAACAGAACCAAACCAAGGCCGAGATAGAAAAGAGCGAGGCGCTGGCCGACGAGGTCGAGGTTCTCCAGGCAGCCCTGGAGGAGGACGCCGAGCTGGCTGCCCGTGAAAAGGAGGAACTCAGGGCGCAGATTGACGATCTCCGCACTTCTGCCGCTGCTACCCGAACGTCAGCTTACTCGGGCATCGAAGACGTATCCCGCCAGACTTCTGCTACGCTTGAGCGGCTCCGCACTCAACTGGCTGAGTCGTCAGCCAATGCCACGCGTTCTACCAAGGAGAAGCTTATTTTGCAGGACCAGGTTGCCTCTATTACCCTAGAGCTTAAGACGCTGCGGAGCAATCTTGCCGATGTGAGAGCCGAGCGGGACGAACTCGAGACGGAGCTCCAGTCGCTTGGCCAACGACAAGAGGCCTACAGAACAGACCAGGAGCGCATCGAACTGCGCACAGCGCGGGCTAAGCTGGATGCCGAAGTGCGCCGGCTACGTGAAGCCAACGAAGACCTAGAAGAGCGCCGGGCCGAGGCTGAGCGCACGCTGGAATATGAGCTTAGCCGTGCTGCTGCCGAAGAGGACCGCTTGTCGCAGGAAATTACCCGGCTGCGCCAGACTGCCACGACAACTACTTCCGAGTCTCTTGAGCTCGTCACAGCACGCCGCACTATCCGCGATCTCGAGCGCCGCATGGCTGATATGCAGGTCAAACTGGCAGCTGCCACGGCCGACAACAATACAAGCTCTTCCGACAACGAACTTGCGATTGTGCGCCGCGATCTGGCTGCAGCCCGCCAAAGGGAAATGGAATACGTGTCGCGCGAGGCCAGCCACAAGGACACGGTGCGTCTGCTTAAGAAGCAGATCGCTGAACTCGAACAACGCGTGCACGAGGCCGAAATTAACAAGCTCATGGCTGCTCCGGCCGTCGACCCGCTTGCCGAGTCGGCCGAACTTGCCGACCTGCGCCGCCAACTGGCCACAGCCACCCAGGGCATCCAAGACGCCAAGGCGCGTCTGCACGACGCCGAGCGTGCCGCGGCTGCTGCCACAGCCGACTTGCGCAGACAGCTCGCTGACGTCGAAGACGAACGCACCGCCCTCGAAGACGCCCTCGAAGATGCCCGCCGCGACGCGCAAGAACAACACGCCAAACACAGCCTCGAAGCGCGTCAGCTGCAAGTGCGCATGCAAAAGGCCGAACACGACGCCGCCACAGCCGTTGCGCGCGCCGAGAAAATCGCCCAGGCCGATCTGCGCGACGCGTCATCGGCCGAGGCCCGCGACCTCAAGAAGCAGCTGCGCTCGGCGCTCACCGAGGCCGATGCGCTGGAGCACGATGTGCGCATGCAGTTTGAAACCATTGAGGGCCTCACGCAGACGGAAGCCGCGCTGCGCAAGAAACTCGAGCGCACACGCGCCGAGCGCGCTGCCTTCCGCGCCGCTGCCGAGAAACTCGCGCGCGATGTGCAGACGGTACAGGCGGTTGGCGAGGACCAGGAGCGCGAAATGGCGCTGCTGCAGCAGGAGCTGGCGCGTGTGGCTGTCAGCGAGAAGCAGCAGGTCGGCGAGGTCGGCGACCGGGATAGGGATAGGGATAGACATCGCAAGGAGGTCAAGGGCATGGTGCTGCAGATGCAGTGGATGCAGGCGCGCTGGGAGCGCGAGGCGGACAAGCGCGCCGACGCGGCGTTTGCCAAGAGATTCCTCGCGCTGCAACTGGAAGTTGCACAAGCATGGTACGTTCCGCCCGGCCTTCATCTCGTGTACGCAACAATACTAACGCAGCCATGTGCAGCAACGCGGCGCAACTCCGCGAACTCGAAGACATCCGCACCAACATTCTCGGCAACAAAGCCCCGCTCCCGTCCGCATCGTCTCCTCGGGGCGGCTCGCAAGCCGGCGGCCGCCGGTCGTTCAAGGCCGTCGCGCTTGCCGCGCGCTTCGTTGTGCGCGCGCGCGGCTGCGCCGCGGCCTGGGCCCAGCACAAGCTGTCGCGCGCACGCATCGTCGAGGCGGTGGCGGACATGCAGCGGCGCAAGAGGGCGGATGGAGCGGCGCGTGCGGCGGCTGCTACGACGGGGCTGTGGATGACGGCGGCGGGGGGCGAGGAGTGATGTCTTCTGCCAAGGCATGGGGGGGGGGACAAAATGGGTTGGTTCTACGGGGGTTAATGGGTAACGGGTCATGTCTGTTTTATGTGTTTAGACGGAGGGAGGGTTTGATGATTCCACGGGTCCGGCGTTTTATTTCTTACGTGTTGTTTAGTATTACCATTTTCTTCTTGTTGTTTCTTTGGTGCGGTGGGGGGGAGTTGATTTTCACGATCATCATAGTCTCATGTTGCACAGCACCAAGCATTTGCCGTTGTGTTCTTTTCTTCAGGAAGCTGATTTGGTTGAAGAAAAAAAAAAGATACAACAGAAACCGTTTATTTTATATAGAAACATCGACTTGAAAACTCCATAAACACCAAGTGACAACGCGTACGCACATATTAAAAAAAAAAAAAAAAGAACAGCAGCCAAAAGAAAAAAAAGCCCGAATCAAATACTCATCTGAACCATGACAAAAACGACCCGTGGCCCCACCGTAGACTGTTGCCTCTTGCTTTTCTGTTCTTCTTTGTTTCCGTATACTTTCGAAAAGAAAAAGAAAAGGCGTTGTTCCGGTCTGCGTCTGTATCTTGGGGGAACGGAAGAGATAAGCTGAACAGAAAAGAAAGAGAAAAAAAAAAAAGACAGCAATATCTTTGTCTAGGACATACAGATAGAGAGAGAGAGAGAGAGAGGAGGGGAGAGAGGGAGGGAGGGATAGAGATGCCAGAGCACCGGCTTGGAGTAGTGTCTTGTTCCCTTTGTTTCCCCGCCGTTTTTGTTTTCTCCGGGGCGATCAAGTCGGTACAGGTGGCTTGTGCTGCTTTACATGACAAACAGCAGATTTGTGTCTACAAGATTGTCAGCACGCACAAACATGAATTTTCTTTTTGTTTCTTTGTCTTTTGACGTTTGAAGAGAAGAAGGATCAAGGGGAGCAGAAGGGGATAACACAAAGATATTCTATAAGGGACGCAGAGAAGAAGAAAAAAACGTACAAGGTGGCGCGATCATTCGAACACTACCACATTGAGGTTTCAAGAAGAAAGAAAGAAAGAAAAGAAACGACAGAAAAAATAAATCTAAACAGACGACCCAGACTGAGGGGAGGAGGGAGAGGGTGCTTTGTATTGCTTGATGGTTAGTGGATGGTGCTTACTCAGAAGATGGCTACACGACAGCTGTGGCCGCTGCGTGTATTTGGTGGCAAGCTCGTCACGAATGCTGTTAAGCAGTTGCACGTAGCTCTGCTGCGGGTTCTTGCGCAGTGCCGAAATGAATGCCGATGACATGGCGCCTGTCGGCTGCGAATCCACCATTGCATCCGCCCTATACTCGTTAGCGGTCCGTATATCGCACGTATGTACATAGTTTGACTGCAAACACTCACGACTTTTGGTTGTCCTTGCTGCCGGAGAACATGACAACGTCCGCCTGCGAGGACTTGAGCTTCAGTCGGCTCGCCATGTCGTCGCCCTGCGTCAGCCGCTTGACTGTGCTGACAATTCCGCTCTTGACACTGTCAAAGCTGGCCTCGCCCTGTGCATACGAAGACATGGTCATGACCAGCGCTTCGCCAGCCGCCTTGACGCCGTCAGGCGTCTTCATGATTCCTTGGGTCGAGTAGATATACGGCAGGTCGAGAGCAGTACCCGAGTGGCACGAGTCGAAGATCGCCGTGAGCCGGACACCCTTGCACAGCGGCTGGACCATGATGCGGTGCATTTCGTCGTCGGTAATGTGGCCGTTTTGTCGGAAATCAACCGGGTAGATGACCTCGTCGTAGCCTTCGGGTTCGCTGGCATCGGGATCTTTTGTTTGTCCGCCGTGGCCTACAACAAATACATGGTTAGCACAAAAATACCCCCCATGATATTTGTTCATGATCTATATGACTTACCCGAGTAGTGGAAGAAAAGAGAATCGCTTGGCTGCGCATCCTTGGTAAGCCAATGCATTGCCCGTAGGATATTGTGCTTTGTAGGGTGGCCAATCGGATTATGTTGGTCGTCTGTCAAAATCACCATGTCTTCTCTCTTGTAGCCAAACTGCTCCACAAGATACGCCGACATGTTCTTGACATCGTTGATACAACCACGGAGCTGACCGCGCTGGCCAAAGTAGTTGATTCCAATCAGGAGCGCCTTCTTGCGACCTGTGCACGTGGGCATCGTGAGGTTACTGGAAGCGGCAGGAATAGTCGGGTTGTATGCGCCGTTTTGCATGGTAGGTGGTGTGGGAATACCGCCGGGTGCTGGCGAAGCGTATGCGGCGGGGCTGGACGGGAGGATTGCTGCATGGTGTTAGGGTTGTGCCAGAGACACTCCATGGAGTTATTCAAGATTTTTCATGGACTGGATACCAGTGCGACTTACTAGAAGGTGTAATGCTGGGCTGCGGTGAGTACGCTGAAGTCGGGGATTGCTGCCGACAATAGTTAGATTAAATGCCAAGCAAGATGAGAGAAACGGCTGGCCGCTCTGGTTCAGCTTACCTGGCTATAAGAGTAGGGAGCCTGTGGTGAGGGCGTTGTGTACGCAGCGTAGCCCATGGGCTGGCCTTGTGTAAAAGCTGGATACATGGCTTGCGGAGATCTGTGAAAAGCCAAAGGTCAGTCAGTCACGCAGGGCCAAATTTCAGATATCAAAAACCGGGTGATAGGCGTTGTGGCATGATTGTGAGAGATTCAAGCATTGGTTGATTGATTCATTGATGGATTGACTGATTTATGCTGGGGGTTCCTGGCGGAGACAAGACAAGCTTGTAAGTGCACAGCATGTCAAGCTGCAACCGGGTTCTTTTCTTTGTAGCTCAAAAATAGACATACGGCTGCTGTTGTTGTGGTGGTGGTTGTGGTTGTTGCTGCTGCTGCTGCTGTTGTTGTTGTTGATGTTGTTGTGGTTGTGGTTGTGGTTGTGGTTGTTGGTGGGGGTGTTGATAGTAGCCTGCAGTAGGCGCAAACTGCGGGAGCATGACGGGAGGGACAGGAGCCGTTCCGGCAACATATTGATATTGATATCCCGACATGGTGGTTCGAGGGTGGTGAATTTGATTATTTTTAATGGTTCGAATGCAGTGATAAGGTCGTTGTTCCGAAGCGGGAGGCCACACAAGAAAAGCTATGGCCAGGACGATGAATCTCGGCTGCCGTTGGCGTGACGTGCTGGGATTTGAAGCTTGGGCTTCAAAACTTTGACGTGTTGCTGTTTATTTGCCCTTTCAGACGAGCGAGGGTCTGATGCGGCACAGAGGGAGCAGGAACTGGCTTTAAGGTTAAAGCAGTTGTGGCGAAAAAGGGAAAGAAGGAAAAAAAAAAAAGTACAATAGAAGAGATGAAAAATCGAGAATCAGATATAAAGACAACAATATCGAACAGATGAGAAAGAAACAAAAAAAAATAAAAAAATAAAAAAAACGAAAAAAGAACAGAAAGAAGAAAAAAGAGGGCGTGCGGGAAGATTTTAAAAGGACGAGAAAACAAATCAGGGAAAAAAAAAAAAGAAAATACAATAAAATGTTGAATATATGGTTAAAAGACTTGGACCGGTAATTCATGGGGAAAAAAAGGGACAAGGGAAAAAAAACACAGAAAAGCCCCTCTATAATAAATATCACCAAAACAAAGGCGTTTGATATTGCGTTGCTAGTTTGCTTGAACAAACTTGACTTGACAGAAGGTGGTTTGCTTGCTTATTTGTTCCGCCCACGACCTACCAAACGCTTTTTCAACTTGGGCAGCTTTAATATCACACATACATATCACACATACATATATGTATACATACGTATGGTGCTACACACTGTACATATAGTATTTACATATGTACCATATGCATGTAGGCGTATTTGGGCCCCAAACCCAAAACAACTATGGCTGAATCCTGCGTTCGAAAGCAAGAGAAAGATCCTTCTCCAAACTTGCGGCACGGAGCGTTAATACAGTCCATCCGATTCTAAGCTTCTATGTAGAAGTATGTACATACCGTACATTATGTATCACTGTATCCCTTGGATAGCAAGACTTCTCTGTCTTAAAGTCAATTTCGCCTGTAACGAATCCACGGCACATGTGCGTATAGTCAGCCTTGCTTCACTGCGTGGCAAGGTGAACTACAGAGACAAGTTATTCAGTCAAGCAGAGCCAGGCTGGTGCAGATCAGGCGCGCGGCACATGGGCCTGCAGGAGATGGGAAAATACAGATGTAGGTGTCAAAAGGGAAAAGCTTAGTACATACAACATTTCTATATTCTCATTGCCTTGATAGGATCCACGATACCGATTTAGTAGTATAGCACTTTTGCATATGTACTTTTAAAAGGGCAGATCCGCAACGTACATACACTGAGAGAACAAAGATTGTATGCATTCTTTAAAAGAAAAAGGGAGGAGGCCGGAGGAGGGAATGATGTATATTGGTACTAGTATGGAGTACATACATACATATGGCACAAGACTAGAGTAGATGCAGAAAACGCGGGTGCCGTCCACGTTTAGCAGGCTAATTTGTGTATATGTAGATCAGTAGTATGTATGTAGTGCATACATGCGTGCATATATCTGTATGCAGATGAATAATAAAACGGACAGTAGTCACAGCGGAATAAAGAGTATAGCAGAGGCTTGACAGGCGGTTTCTGCAACATTGATACCAAGGCCGCTCTTGAGCGTAAAAATAGAAACAAGTCAGGGGCTTTTATATGAACAAAAAACCAGTACGTTTGCACATACATATGTTTAAGCATGACTTGAGATCATACCGGTTATTTGAATCAAGCAAACAAAGAGGGCTGAAAACAAGTAGGGCAAGGGCAAGGGCATGGAACAGACGACGCCGGTGTCGGAGCTTCTGGA
>CM069899.1:1931403-1946625 GCA_036034705.1 Thielaviopsis punctulata | reverse complement strand
AAAAAAAAAAAACAGTAACCTCTAAAGTTCTTTCTTGCTCCTGGCTTTCATTTGGTATTCTCAGCTCTACGGAGTAATATCTTTGCATAATCTGCTGAAATTGATGTGTCATCGTCAGCAATCACCTTTTTTGTGATCCGGTTCACGAATTTCATATTTTCTTTTTGTCTCTGGCCATGTACATACTGTGTATGTAGTACATATGTATTAACAGTAGTGTTCTTGAAAACCCTTGCCTGCTAGTTCAATCTTTCAACGCACAGTTGTTTCTCTTTTCAGCGCCGGTTGTTTACAGGGTTGGCTTGACTGTCAGCAACGGCAACAAGCAAGCATCTTCATCGTCATTTTCTTGGAAGGAAAGGGGGGGGGGGGGGAGAAAAAAAAAGGTTGCCCTGTCTTGTTAGCCTTTACTACTGCATGTCCTTCACATGGCGGCCTCCCAGATTTTCCCATTTTTGTAGACTCTTTTGTATTGAGGCTAAGGACGTCGCAAACTACAAAAGGAAGAAGGAAGTTGCATACGCTATACAAGTGACAACGTGATTCGATTCACTTCTCTACGGATCGCTAGCTTGTTGTGATACTGAACGGCGAGTAGCGAGTTCCCTCATCATATATATATACATACTTGTATGTACACACAACATACATACATACATATGTATGAGTATGACATCAACGATCTGCATCCAGCACCGTCTATCCACCACAAACCAGACAGGGCAACAAAACCTCGAATAGAAACAACTAAAGATCCCTGTCGAGCTGTTCTAGCCTTGGTTCTCTTGCTCCTTCGGGTCATCGTTTTTTATGGCCAAGTTTGTACAAAGTATCTCGCTCAACACATCTTTTATACATATACGCAATATATTGGTACATACAACCGTTTGCTCTATACATCCCCTCAAAATCAACTCGAAACTATCAAAAATCTCCTCATAAGCCTACGGTCTTCTCGCGCTTCTATGTTGAAAACGTCGCCGCATCACGGGCCATTGACCCTTTCACCCATAGTTGTTCCCACCACTATCTTGGCACTACGTAGTACATACTGGTATACTATGTACATAAGCAACCACTTTGCATTACAAAGCACAGCCACTCTGTACACAACTCGGCATCACCGTGTTTCCTGCATTCTTTCATCTATCTTCCACTAGTCGTGCATGTAGAACTTTAGAACTTGCATAGCTCCAACCATCACTCTCCCCATCTTTTGGGGGGGATACAAAAGCACACGTTGTAGATACACGCATACACAAGAACGCTATCACCCTACACTGCTGGCCCTCCCCAAGTCCCTTATGCCGGAGAAGGTTTGTCGGTCTGCGTACTGCACTTTTAACTCGTAACTCCTCTGACGCTGCTAATTCCATACAATCAATTCTACGGCAGTCACCATAAACCAGCCTAGTGTATGCTCTTATCCGCCTCCAAAACTCCGCCCACGCGACTCTCCGAGATACCCCGGCCATCTTTGTCTACACGGATAACCCCTCCTCTACCTACACAATCTACCAGCTACCTTGGCTTTCTCACCTTACTTGCCAATTCTGCAGCTTACCCGTTTTTCCTGCTTTGACAGCTCATGCCTGCATATTTCTTGCGATTCGTTGAATATGTAATGTAGTAACTCATTTGTCGTCGACATATGTACATTGTACTTGTAGTCAAGTCAGGAAGAGCCCATCCGCCTCCTATCGCAGTTGTTCCCCCTCTAACCCCAACCCGCGTCGCAAACTTGTCGCCCAATTAAAAGTTCCACCGCTCCAACTAATGTATCAATCACCCTCCATTATCCAAGCGAGGCTGCATGTTGACCACCCTTTCCCTTTCCCTTTCCCTTTCCCTTTCTTTTTCTTGTTCTTTTCTTCTCTTCTCTTCTCTTCTCTTCCCCTCTTCCAACCGAGCTCTCGACCGCTTGACGCAAAAGACAAAAATTACACAGCCCATACCCTTATTCAGCTGTACATGTCTATTGTGAGCCCTTCAAACACACACTCACACAACCCCCCCTCTCTCTCTCTCTCTCTCTCTCTCTCTTTCTCTCTCAAGTCAAGCTAGAGGTGTCAAATCACACCTCCATCACCACTTCATAGTCTAGGTATCCCATTTCCAAGCGAAATCAAAACTACTACAGCCTGTAATACCTCTATCATAGGAGGCCTGTCTCATATCCTCTTATTGTTCTTCGTCTTTATGGTCCCTGTAATTTCTCTCCCACGCCGTTGTTTGGTCATCATTTTATACATATCTACTACGTACATACATACATACAATACCTACATACTTGTCTTTAGTCTCATTTTTCAAACCTCCAAAGCTTCTGTTCCACATCAACCCTCACCTTCCCCCCGTCACTACGCCTTCATCGCTGGTTGCACAAAAACATTGGATTGTACGCAACTCGATCCTACAACTCGTTTCTCTTCTCCCTATCTCTCTGTAGTATATTATACTGTAATTTACCAAGCTGTATCTCATTTCCTTTCCTGTCAAATGTTTCTTCAAATACAAAAGAAAATTAGGGAGGATCACCGTTATATCCCGCTTGTAAAACGTAGTGCCACCATAAAACCAAAAACTTCCTCCCTCTACATCAACATCTGTCTGCCCTCCATCTTTTAAATCTAGACATCCTGGAAGGTATCACGCAGTTGGTACGCCATCACACCCCACATCAGACGCAGTGCCTCCATTCTATCCTCAAACACAAACATATCATACCACTTGCTCCGCCACATTGGCAGCTTGTCGTAGTCGCTGCCCTCAACTTCGCCATCCAGGATATCCACCAGAGCCTGCGGAACACGCATTCGAACAATGCTTATGTGATGGAAGAGGCTGCTGACCAAGAAAACATCATCGTAGTCGGCGCCTGCAACCCGCCCAAACGCCTGGTACTTGGTCTTGGGGTCCCATGATGACGGTGGTGGGAGCATCTTGCGGTACTGCTCGTAAATATTCACCGCAGTCTTCTTAGCGCGCTTCATCGGCGGCATAGCGGGAAACTTGAGCTTTGGCGGCGGTGCCGGCTCTTCCTTCTGGGGCTTTTGCGGTGCTGCTTCCTTGTCGCCCGGAATGTCATTAGGGTCAATCTCACGACCAATCGGACCACCAGGGCCACCACCCCACCGCTTGTTCTTGGTCCACCACTTGCCGTCACCAAACCGTTTTTCAGGCTTTCCATCACGGCTACGGTGCTGGGCTGCAATCAGACAGGCGATGACCTCACGAGCCAGGTCCAGGTTGACGTCTAGTTCCGTCTGGAAGTTGACCGTCTCACGCGCCGAGACTGCGGCAACAGGACCCTCAACAATACCGGCGCGAGCCTCAGCACGCTGAGTAGGTGTGCGGAAGACCCAAGTGCACATTGACGGAAAATGCGAGCGCCGGGGCGCCTTGCCATCCGCTCTCGGAGGTCCGTGTAAGTGCAAGCGGGGTTGTGTGTGAGTGACTGATGTGTTGCTACCGAAATCGTAAGCAATCAGCTTGATAAACGCCGTTGTAAGACTGTGGCGGAATTCGTTGGGAAGCTCTGAGCCAGTCATCGTGCGGTAGTAGTCCTTGTCATCCGTTGCAATATCCAAGCATTCCTTTCCGGGTTCTTCCCCACCAGGGCCAGTCTCTTGAGTTGCACTGCTGTCCTCTTCTTCGGAATCCAGGGCCACGGGCTCTTCAGTTGTGTCATCCCAATAAAGAGTAAATGTTTCTAGGTTGCGCCAAAAGTCATAGGCATTGCCCAAGCGGAGTTGGCTTTGGCCGGGCAAAGGCTCTAACCGGCGAACAACACGGTAGGCGCTAGCATTAGGGTGGCTAAGCTCCATCTTGCGATCCAAGTATGCAACAGCTCCAGGCCCAAAGTGACCACTGGGCATCTTTTTGCGGATGGTCTTGTCGAGATCGATGGCCTCATCACGGCTAAGCTTATCCCACGCTTCAAAGTCAGGAAGGTATGACGAGTCGGGTATCACTTCCTCAATGGGAACATTGTATTTGGTCTCTAGGCCAAGGTCGGCGAATATTGAAGCATCGATATCGGTGGGGCGGCTAAGATTTTGTAGCTTAGTGACAAAATTCTTTCTGTTGGGCTCGGTAGATGCAGGAAGCGTTGGCGGAGGCGGAAAGGAGACAGGAGTAGGCTCCGGCACTTTGGACCGTTTTAAGGAAGGCCGGGTGCGGACGTTGACTATAGTTCATAATAGTTAGAGAGCTGCTGAGCGATGACAAGCTGACATGTGACTAAGGTTTTTGCTGAGCCTCATGATCCAGCCACTTAAAGAATGTGGACATGGAAATTAGGGGAATAGGACAAGGAAAGATAAGCAAGGAGAGGTTTGAAGCACATAAAACACAGAACTCAACAAAGCAAATATCAGCGCGGCAGACAAGCTCCAAGCGGTTGGGAGCGAAAACTAAGGTGTGGCATGGGTACACAAACTACCGGGAATGGCCGAGTAGATGATCCAGAGGTGGCGACGGAGTCCGAGGGAAATGGAAGAGGTAAACGGCGAATAACAAGACTATACACATAAGAAAAAGCAGCATAATACTTACGGACGGCACCAAGATTCATGGCAAACATGATGGATGAGTAGAGAGGAGAAAAGAGCGGGAAGGCTAGAGAGGGTGCAATTGAATGCGGGTAATTTTTTTTAAATTTTTTTCTGCTGTTTTTCTCCAATACAGATGCCAAGATAGTTGTTTTGAGTGTGTGGAACAAAGCCAACTCGTTATCAGATTGAGAAGGGCGCCAGGACAAAAGGACGACAATCGTCTGCGTACCGAGGAACTTGATGTCTAAGCTCAAAGAACAAAGAGAGGAGGAAAAGATTTTGAGCAGCAAAGTACCGCCTGGTGAATTGTGCTCTGTTGTTTTTGGTAGAGCTCTCTGCCGGTATCGAAAAGGTGTAGGATGAAGTGAGGTGAGGGGTGTAAGGTGAGAAAAACGAACAGTAAGAAGTGAACCAAAGAATCTTCACTCTCTACATGTATATGATGATAAGAAGAAACAAAAGATTAGACAAGATAAGAAAAAAGAGGACAAAAGGAAAAGAAAAAGGAGGCAACGAAGAAGAAAGGGAAAAGGGAAGAAATATAATAGAGAGGAAAAGGTCGCCAACAAATCTTGAACAAATCTTGAACAAGGCCCCTCTTTGTGTGCTTCTACTTGTATGTATGTATGTATAATACAAACTGCAACTGCAGCCACAAGTAACAACTGGTCCCGCTACATTTTTGCTGGTACGAACATACTTGTACATATTGTACATGTATGTAGCATCGAGTAGCATTGTCATTATTGCAGGGCATACATAACATACCAGTATGTACCAAGGTACATAACAACAAGGCAGGTAGCAATGGCAATGAGTATCTATATTTTCAGGTATCACATACATATACTGGTATACTTGAGTCCATCGGCAAAGAACCACTAAAGGCTGTGCGTGATATTTGTTTTTTATGTATCATCATCTTCTTCTATTTTCCTTGCTGGTCTCTACTGGTTGGCTTGAAGGAAGGGCCTGGGGAAGCTATCCGGAAAGGGATTCCGTCAAGTTAGTTTAGTTCTTAACCGCGCCGGGCTCTTCCTTGCCACCATCAATCCAGGTTGGTTTGCAATAGGTCAAGCTCAAACACGAACTACATACATACATACATACATACATACATACATACATACATACATACATACATACATACATACATACATACATACATACACAAGTAGCTACGTGCAAGCATTCTTGTTTGTTTGGGAAAGGAAGACATCTAGAAGCACAACTAGCTACAATACGTTAACTATATTTAGCCTGATATCTCAATTCAAAACTTGTAATCTTTTTCTCTCCATGTATGTATGTATACGTATGTATGTTGCCTCTCTCTCTCCCTCTCTCTTTTACATACAAAAGTACCCCCGCGTTTAAGTTGGATTGCACATGTAATTGTGGGGTCTTTTCTCTCGTTGAATTGAACTTGCGGAGGAATCCATTTTCTGCCAGCGACCATATTCATTTTTTTTTCCAAAGCCGCATCGGCTGCAACTGAAATAGCTCTGCATCTGAAAATGCAGCAGTTGCAGCCTTAGATACAATGGATGCAACGGTGGGGACACTGACCGGCGGGAGAGAAGCTTGGAGGAGTGCTATGTACACGCATGCCATACATGTAGTATGCTGTAAAGTATGCTTTTCTGTAGGCGGCACTTCAGGACGTTCAATATGTATCAATACCAGCTTATTAAGTATTTTTTTTTTCATTACAGACGCCGATCAAAAGGAAGAAACAAACAAAAGACTGAGGCTGAATAACTAACAAGGCAAGCACAGAGAGAAGAGGGGAAGGAGAGGTGAGGACATGAGAGCTACCATGTCCACAACAACATCATGTTGTCACTACCTGCATACATTGAATAGCTCGTGCATGCAAACATGCATGCAAGTACATATACATACATACATGTACATACCTGTATGTATTGTGTCTAAATACATACGTATATCTATGTACATGGTATGAATATGGCTTCGTGCCGTTTGTTGAGTGCTACCGAGTGACAACCCTGCAATCTAGTACATGTGCATCGACAAGTACAAGTACGTACATACCATACATTGCTATATAGGTGCAAGTACAGGCAAATGGGCCAACAGCAAAAGGCCAACTACCAACTACACACCATAATATCCCGCCAGAATGTTTCAACGAAAGACGTGCAGAGTGCAGGCTGATGGGCGGCTAGACATGCAATGCAAGTTGTAATGCTGCTATTCCTGGCCGGAATAAAGCCTGGAGTATGCATGTGTATGGACGTTGGACCGAGGAACATTGCTGGCGGATATAACCCTGGCTCAGCGTGGACAGGTATGCATGTACGTATATACATATATATATCACAGCCGGTAGCCGGTCTATGCAAAACGAAATCAAATTGACGGCAATGCCTGCCATAGAACTTGTTGTCGTGTCCTTCGGTTCTCCCGCTTGATGTATGCAACTGGTTTTTTTTTTCTTTCGGCTTTCATTCCCCTAGTCCAAGTCCGTCGTTGACACATCATCCTGTCTGATCAGGCTCAATGTACATACATACATAACATACATGTACTATATACATACATAGTACATGTAACATACAAAGGCGTTTTCCAAGTACATACCATGTACATACATACATACAAGTATGTACGTACATCTACAATACATGATATCCAACACGAGACGCCGGCCGCATATCGACACCGCCTGTCCGACCTAAGAGCGAGAGGCCCTATCATTTTGAAAATTGAAGTTACAAACTCAGCAAAGAACTGGGAAGTTAAAGAAAAAATGCCAATTCGATCTTACCAACACGGATGAGAGTAGCGTCAACCGGTGACAATTAACGACAAGGCCGAGTAAGCAGTGGGGCATTCGAGACGGGCAGATAGGGACCCCACGTTTAGACACAACCCCAACCCTAGTTTCCGAAGAAGTTTCTGTGAGAAGGGAAACGGCGTTACGAAAAAAGGAAGACAAGGAAAACCAAATCCAACTAGCCAAACAGTAAAATTTACATATATGTATGTACTTACATAAAATGGCGCACTGTTAAGTTTTGTTTGATCATCTTGTTTTGTCTTAGCAGCAAATATAGGCAATAGCACACGGAGTCTTGGCCTTTCATTGTCAACCGATTGTGTGCAAAAAGAAGCCGTAGACGATCGCTCGGGTAACAATACTCCGCCAAAAGTCATTGTCTAGATCTCTTGTTACATGAAGTACATAGTTGATAGTATGAATGTATGTACCTAGTTGTTGTTGGTGGTCGATTCCCCGATGATAAAGTGGATAGAGAAGAAGCATCTGAAACATCATGTTCCAATTCCTATAATGCATCGGAATATGGAAGCAAATTTTGGGCATTCGAAGCAATTTCTTCAATTTGCGTTGAAATAAAGAATATGGGATAAACATTACGTGTATACAAGTACATAAATACATACATATACATGTATACTACAAAGTATGTACAAGGCGGGTACATGGGGAAGAGCAAGTTTGCTTGAGACCTGGCCCGCTCAGATGATAGCATCAAGTTACATAGTCAGCAACTGAACGGCGCTGGAAACAAAATTGTTTTATGCAAGCAGCAAGTTGATACTCAAAGAAACAAGTGATTTTCGATGGAGCCACCCCAAAAATAGTCAAGTCTCAGGCCGTGCTGAGCTTGATCTTGGAGTTGAAGTAACATACGAGATCAATAAGGACAAAGCAGAGATACTATGTACATATACAGAAGAGTCGAGGATGGACAGATGTTTACAATTACATACGTATACATACATAGTAGTAGTTTGGATTGGGTACTGAGTCGTTCAGGAGTCAAAGAGGCAAAGTGGGATTGAGGATTTATGAAGTCAATATTGAGTGATTAAGACCTGTCGGGATCGTCCTGACCTAAATCAGGTCGGCGCCCCATTCATGTACTGGTGTGTATACTTACGTATATACAAGTACATACATGTACATACAAGTAAATAACCA
Source organism: Thielaviopsis punctulata (assembly GCA_036034705.1). Classification (NCBI taxonomy): domain Eukaryota; kingdom Fungi; phylum Ascomycota; class Sordariomycetes; order Microascales; family Ceratocystidaceae; genus Thielaviopsis; species Thielaviopsis punctulata. Next base: position 1,938,096 of record CM069899.1, on the reverse strand, counting down.
GCAACCACACAGACACTCTAACCATGTGGCCAAAAGACCACATCGTACAACCCCTCAGATGGATGGGTACTGGTATAAGTTTGCACTCGAGTAACTGATGGAGCTTGTGTGTTATAAGACGCGATTAGGGAAGACTCGCGCACGTTCTCTATATGACAATTTCAATGCTTTAAGAGGAGAGTACATACATACATAGTTGTACATAGTCTGTTTTCCAATCCTTTGGACTGTTTGCTGCTTGTTGGTACGTACATAATAGAAACTTGATATTTTATATATGTGTGTTCTAAATAGCTTGTAGTAGTGCATGCGATATATAACCTAAGTACTGAGTAGAGTAGAGAAAACAACATGTTGAAAATGTTAGAGCTATCACAATGGGTTCAACAAGGGAATAAAGACAAGGCCAGAAGACAAAAGCCATGGCTGCCAAGACAGTTCACAAACAAGTATACATTTCCGTCGGTCGGATTTCCCATATTGGATACCAAGAAATGCCGCTGGGTTTCTTGGAGCTCGGGGTTACTGGTAGTGGCGTGACCTGGTCATAACTTGTTCGAAGTGCCGCATATGACAATAGGGTAAATGCCTCTTTGCTCGCTTTTTGCTATGTATATACATAGTACATAGTAGTACATAGCATATGCATGTGTATAAAGGTACATATACGATGCTGTTCATACGTTGTGGGAATAAAGGCACTATGTATAGAATATCTTGATTCAGAACTCAGGAATATTGCTGCTGCTGTTGTAAACTTGTTTACACCACGCCATTCTTCCACAAAACAACCGCATTTTGAGGTCGAAGAGAATTTAAACATAGAATATTTTGTCCAAGGTTTATGTACACGTATCGATGTTGGTTTGTCAGTGACTTGAGTTTAGCATTCAGTGAGAAACATAATGTAGATTAAGTACAAAAAGTTGAAGAAGACTTTTGAGACCTGTGACACAGCGGCTCACAGAAGTGTTAGGGTCAGGGTTTGTTTCATTTATTCTGATAACCACCAATTCGCTCTCAGACTAGACTTATGTAGTACTTTGCCATTGTTCCATCAGAATTGAACTAGAAGTAAATGTCTTTTGGATTGACACGGAAATCATTGATCCAGTAAAACAACATGAACAACAAAAATACTACTGAAAGCACAGTCCTGATGTAACTTGTCCTAGCTAACATGGACCTTTAAATGTGCTAGGCTCGTTGACTTTGTACTATGCATTATTTCCACACAAATTTAGTGACCGATTCTTGAAAAAAAGGTCGCCCTTTGAACAGAAATCCTCCAACTATTAGGCCCTCAGACCTTCAACATCAACACTCAGGCTCTGTTTCTCAAAGACCCGACTGGCCTGAGTTACAATCTGGAAGATAACAGAAGAGATTTACATAAGCAAACAGAGTGAGGGAGCACAAAAACGCAAACAGGAAAAATCTGAAAATGCAAGACTTGTTAGATTACGGTGCTCAGATTAGACAAGAGAACAGATTGCTGTCTGCTGATTTTTTTTTTCTTTTTGTAGTTACTCCATGGCTCCGGTTCCTGTACCTGATCTATGAAAACCGGCTGTAACCTTACACCAGGCCATTTTAGGTACCTGTTATTAAACTCTGCATCGTGATATTACGACTACTGCGGGCACTTGTTCATCGTACCCGAGGCATGAAGTTGGAAGTCGGAAGAATGATGGGATATTTCTCCAGTGATACAACATTTGCATATTCTTCAATTTCAAGCTATAAAAGGGATAGCAAGTGAGAAACAGACATGTGAGAAAAACAAAAGTACGAATTTAAAGTCTTGACCCCTAGAAAAAGGCCAAGTCGGAGAAAATATCCTCGTCGTCTCGGGTTATCCCCCCTTCACTTTACCACTTTACAGCTCAGTAAGGGGGGGCCAGACTGAGCATGATAAAAAAAAAAAGAAAAGAAAGTGGATTTGTTTTGTTTAGAAGCCAGGTTTCAAACGGGGAAAAAATCGCCCACCAAACAAAAACCAGAGGTTGATGGTAGCGGTTGATTATCAAGGAGTTGAAAGCAAAGTACTACTACATGCAATATGTATTTATTTAGGTGATGTACTAATGTAGAATGTGACTTTTTTGTTGGATAGTGGGAGAGAAACTTCGCACAGCTGTTCAGGTGACAATAGAGACAGTATCTACTGGTATATCTCCCTCCAGTAAACAAAGCCAATAATGGAAGGAATGACAATGACAGCAAAATTAGCCTAGTTTCCACTTTCATTGTTTGCCTCTGTCAAAACTTCTTTCCTTTTGTTGATGATCGATCGTCAATTCATGTGCATCAAGTTTCGGTTCTCTCTCGCTTTGGCACTTGATTTAGTTTCTTGTTACTATGTATGTAGTATAAAGAGAAGTGTAAGAAGAAGAAGAGAAAGAGAGAGAAGAAAAAAAAGACCAAATTTGGCCACTTGATTATTTACATGCAAAATACACGAAAAGGGCTAAATGGCACTGCGCTTAGGCTTGTGCGGTTGCCCGGTGTGGAATCTAGCTATTTCGGGGAGTAGGCGGCAATTACGGGAAATGCATTTGAGGGGGCTGTGAGTCGTTCTTTTTTTTTTTTTTTTTTTTTCCTTTACTCAAGTTTGGTATACTACATACACAGGAAAAAATTTCGCGAGGTACATTGTGTGTTAGTATGTACTATGTATGTATTCACTCAGTTCTGTATCTCTAAAATATAACCTTCATCTATGTCTTTCTAGACTTGAACTATCAGACCCCTGGAAACTTACGCTAACCCATATGGGCTTTAGTGTGTACAAAGTTTAATTGAGATGGCGCACTCTGATTGGTGGCAGAGCCTAAATCGAGCTGGCCAGAGCGTCACACCTGAAGCTTGAAAGCGCATCACAAAGTGTCGCAGAATCAGAAAGACTTAAAGTATAAGTTTTTTTTTCTGTTTACGGCATGGCTCAGTCCGAACAAAGTCAGTTTCCAATTGACACGAATTGTTGGGTTAGAAGTATTAAAATGAATATTTTTATGTACATAGTATACAAAATACTATTGCTACATACTACCTAACAGATAAAAATAAATGGGCTGGGAAAGCGATGCACGCGAGAAGTAATTCTCTTGATATTCCTGTTTGACTGCAATAAGTCGCGGTTGAGATTTCAGGTACGTTTTTTTTGGGGTGTCGAAAGTTATAGGGCCAAGAATGTCTTAAGAAAAGCCAGGCAACTTCAAAAGTACTTGGTTGAATACTATCCTGCTGTCCAAGCCAGAGTTTCCATCTAGAGAGACACTTTCTAGATACAGAAGAAAGTATCTATCAACATCACGCAAGTCTTGTCACTAGATCTTCCTTGAGAGACAGAGCGCCACAGCCTTTGTTTTGCTGACTAGCATTTGTAAAGGGGAGCGACGATATTGACATATGGCCCCTTGTTGTTTATAGCGTTCATCTTTGTGCGAAAGCAATATAGCAAGTGAGGGGGGATATGACCGGCCGACGTTGACTAGGAGATGAGAGGGAGGGGGTGTTCCTGTGTATTGGGTTTTTTGTTCAAGTACCAGACCAGACTGACCCGTTCGGTCGAGTTCGCAATCCTAAAGATAGCCCCAAGGCAAAGCTCTACATGGCTAGAGGGAGTGTAGACAAAACAACCAAGGAAAAATGACGGCCCCAAATCCAGGATCATGACCATTCTCCCACGAGCGTGGAAAGATTTACACTGGCAAATGAAGCCGTGCCGGGGGGGGAGGGGGGGTCAGACTTGTAGGTACCTTGCACAAGTTAGATGAAGATAAAATTGTGGACATAAACGTGTGTTATACAACAGTACATACATACATATGTACGTATGTAGATCCTGGACTTGTGGAGCATCTTGGGTTCATCCCGCCGGGTCAAATCTGGCTGTTACCCACTTACCAATTTAACCGGGCAAGGTCAGAAGTAACATAGGAGAAGGAGGTTTGGGCCTAGGCCTCTGTATACGTATGTATGTACATATGTATGTACTATGTACCATACCAGTACATACTGGCAAAGAATCTGGCAGCCTTTTGACAGTTTGAAGTAAAAGAAATCCTATAGGATGTAAAGCTTGGGCTCTTTGAAATTCTAGGGGGACTTTGACAATCCTCAAATCAGTGGTGCTGATAAGTAAGGAAACTGTCAGACCAACTTTATGAGTCGCTGGTATTTCTTTTGAGTACGATACTTGTATTTACATAGTATGTATGTAATGTGGGTTGGCCGTCGTAAGGTGGGCACAGAGGGAGAAGAAAGTGGAGAACTACTGCATACGTACATTACCAATACTACTGCAAGACTTTGTTGTCTGTACTATGTATGTACAAACAAGTATCTACTGGTATGTTATGTTAACTTTGAACAATACAAAAAGAAAAGGAGACCTGGCAAGCCAATCAGAATGCACAAAAGAGCCCAGACTGGGAACTTGAGACCGGAAAAGAACATGGGTCCTGTCCCGGAACAGGGGGACCTCGTTCCCCTTCTTGCTAGGGTTCAAAGTTCCTTGTCCTTTCTAAGGAAACCCACTTCGCGGCTCCATACGTATATAGGAGAAACTCTGTCTGGCCTCTTTTTGTGCAATATTAAGATGTCTGCCAAGTGAAGAAAAGAGCCGTCATGAGGATGGGACCCTTGTTCATCAGGATTTTCGGGAACCCAGGTGTCCAGACTACTGGAGCCTCTTTATCTCTCCCTCTTCCCCAAGGCGTGTATATATGTACTTTGTTCCTATGAAGAAGCCCCGAGAAGTCGTCAAACAAAAATAGTTTCCAAAGTACTGGGAGCTCTTTGTTCGCTTTTGCTAGTCTATAAACCCTTCCCCCCCTGATGTTTTTCTCTCCTTTGTTACATGTCGTCTGGTCTTTGGAGATACATACAGTAGTAGCCATTAGTTACATTGCGTTGAAGACGACAGGATTGATGCGCCACAGGGGCTTAAACAAATAGAGCTTTTAACGTGATGAATTCTCCTTCCCCTCAAATGAAGCTCCGATGTGAGAGAAGAAAAAAAAGAAAAAGAAAGCATGACCGTTTCCTTAATGTTGCAGCACTAGCAAAATGGCTCCGGGGTGTATCGCCGAACTCATGCGGAGATTTTGCGTCCTATTTCATCTTGCTCCAATATCAAGCTCGCGGAGCGACAAATTTGACTGTTGCAGATATGAAGGGAAACGGCGTAGCACTGTTACAGTCGTTGGAGCAAAAGCTGTATCGGTTAGCCAGAAAGTTGGATAAATGTTACATATGTATGTACATACGCAGTACCTGCAGATTCGTCGCAGTAAAATCTATCATATTGCAAAATGCCAAAGTCTGGTATCAGGGCTGCATCTGCATGCAGCACATGACAGGACAATTGATAATAAATGATGAGCGTTTAGCGCCTATTTGCGATATCTTTGCAAGAATTGTTATCTTGATCTAGCCGTGATGTGCAAGTCAGTTGACTGGTAATACACAAAGGCCTTCATTGTGTATTTTTTTTTTAATTGTCCACCGCCTTCACAGGGTTCTTTAGATACGCACATCAGCCGCTCTGTCAAGCGGGGACCCAAGAATACATACACAATAGACCTTGTGCAAAAATTGATTTGGCCTTTGTGTTGTTAGTTCCATCAATTGTCGTTTGTTCCCTTGACAGGAAAACAATAGGCAAAAGGATGTGAGACAAATTCCGCCGGTTTATTATTTTTCATGGGTTTTGTGCACTGGGGGTTACAGGTGTGTCTTTTTTTTGCAGTATATACATGGAAAATAAAAGGCAATATCATTGTTTGATATTCTATGTAAAAGATGCCAGAAAATGTCATGACCCAAAACTCAGGGACGGACTGGGGACAAAGAGCGTGCATATTCTGATACTTGATAGATACTACATATGTAGCATGATATGTACATACATACATACGTATACATACATACTACCACTAAGCAATACAGGGGATGCAAGGCCCAAGAATCAAAAAGCCGCCCCGACACTTTGGATTTGGGACCTGTGGCTAGAAAAGTCTTGAGACCTAGCAAAAAGCCAAGTCAATTACTACAAGCATATTCACATGCTTGTTTGTTTACGGAACATCTTGCATACATACATACATACATACATACATACACCCCTTTCCTTTTGTTCAGATTTAGATTTAATGCTGAGATGCCATATGTATGTAGCATACTGTGGTGCAAGGAAAAGAGAGCTGAAATTAGTAGGACAACCCAAAGCACTGGAATGATAATAATACCAATAGTAATAAAAGCAAAGAAGCCTTGATGAAGAAGACAATACCGGAGGCTTCTTTGCTGCTTCCTCCCTCTTTCCAGTATTGGCCCAGGACCAACTAGACGGGTCCTTAAAAGTGGCCCGAATAAAAGACCCAAACAAATGGGAGACAGGTGGAGATCAAAGCCCTGGTTTTGATGTGTCGCTTCATTAAAAAGTACAGAGTACTTGAAGACATGCTGCTCATAATGCGACACAGTAAGTCACTTGGACCTTTGGCAGAAAAGCCCCCCAGGGCTATAGCCCCCTAGACCCATGCACCGGAAAGCATTGCCGGCAAAGGATATTCAGATTTTTGGGACCTTTGTTTTTCTGGGCTAATGAATTTCAAGCAAGGGTTTTCATATTGTACTGGTATTTCTTGACCAAAAAAAAAGAAAAAAAAAAAAAAAAAAACTATG
>CM069899.1:1911295-1922701 GCA_036034705.1 Thielaviopsis punctulata | reverse complement strand
CAAAAAAAAAAAAAAAAAAAAAAAGTCACATCCTACCCATATGTATTACCAAAAATGACGTCGTATTCCGAAATTCGATACTATACGACACCTCCAACAGATATGTTCAACTATTGCAGAAGGAATTCCCGTATTTTCTGCAAACACGGCTGGTCTCTTGTGAGTAGTGGTGCGGGTATTCATGTCCAATGTATATATATATACTATACTACGTACATATGTATCTAAGTATTGTACCGATTCTATACGTCCGCATGTATACGTATTATGTACTTTGTATGCCATTCAATCTCGAACAAGCACAAAGAAGACATAATATAAACGCCACAGTGTCGGAAGTATGTGGCATCGGGCTTCTGTCACATCGACTTCCAAAACACCCAAATGGTAACGGCACAAACACGACAGCACAGCCACTGATACCCCCATGCCTCTTTGCATATCTACATAGATTTCTATTCAAGAATGAATAAAAGCTATTACGACGACTTGTTAGTACCACTGCTGCAGATCCTTACACAGCCATGCTTTGTATGACTCGTCTGTGGTTGTAGGCTTATGGATTTGTCTTGTGCTGTGACACTATAAAGGCCTTTGTAACCACACTTATGGAATATGGAATGTAGGCTGTCAATATAGCAGTTCATACAAACGATGTTATCAACGACGCACATTTGTATGTACGAAGTATGTACATACATGTGTATTCATTATACACAGATACTACGTGGAATACCTCAAGCATATGTATATGCTGATCTTTCTGCTGCTATCAAAATGTCTCGCTCGTCATCCAAGAAACAACAAACATGCCTGCCGTCCTTCTCCGTTTGCGGCTTAAAAGCTGCAAGTCACACTCTTTTAAAACTCTTACTTTTTAGAGGAAAAAAATATAATAATGATAATAATGATAAAAAGCTGCTGCTGCAAAACAACAAGTACATACTTAGATAATTCATATACATGCATATGTATCATCTTTCCAAAGTTGCATGTTCAGCTTCGCTCATCACCTTGCCTTGGTGTAGTGCATACACATATAGTTCTTGTTTGTTCCTTTCAGGTCCAAGAATGCTATACCAAAATCCCTAGATACAAAACCCCTCTCTTCTGAGCCCGTCTTTCTATCTCTCTTGCCTCTAATGAAGATCATCTTATACATTCCGACTGCAGCCAATTTTTTTTTCTTTTCTTGTTGCATAAAACTCCGTATCCATTCTTTGTTAAACGAAGCATATGTGACATCATTTTGTTTATTTTTGATCCCCATGAAAGCGGCTTTTTTTTGTTTCCAGCTAAACTCTATTTAACCTAGACGAGCTGAAACCACCAAGTCCTACAGCTGAGTCCTTCTTTTTTAACCTCCTAATAACAACAAAAACTAAGTTTGGTTGGCCATCAACTTGATCCAGCACAACACACTCATGTGTTATCAAAGTTGCATCACGCCTACCCTCAGTCAACAATAGTTGTATACTTGTACATACATACATAAGTAGTATGTGAATGTATGTACTAGTCATTTCCCCTTTTGACTGGCTTCTACTTTATTGTTTATCTTTTCTCTATTCCGCTTACCATGCACGCATGTAATATATGTACATACACTACAAGTACTGCGTAAGAAAGCCGCCCGTCGACCTTATCACTTGGCTGCATGTAAAATGCACCACTTCATTATGCATGTTTCGTTGTTGCAGCGGCACAAAGAAGATAATTATTGCGGCATTTTAGTCCTCTGGTGCACACACACAAATTCAATTCCTCGATTAGAAATAAGCTTGTCTCCCAAGTTTGGGGAATACTTCATGACTTTACGAAAACGTGGCAGCAATGTTTCTTGTTTGTATTTATGTACTTCAAAATGGAGCCGCCTTATGCCTTAACTTAGGGTTATGATGACCACGACAACGTATGACAAGGGTTAAAACTTAGACGTCTCTCAAATCTAGCACTTGAAGCGCTACAATAATAACTACAAAATGATACAAAAAACAAAGCTGTTTGGCATGTGCGTGCCTAAAACTTGACAAAGCCCTTTTCTTGGGATAGCCTCATAGTTATCTCTAAGCGAAAGTGATACGAGATCGTCAATACTAATAACTAAACCGTTGCCTGCAGGACACGAGTATCTTGTTGTTGTCATGACGAAGATGTTTCATTTTAGCTCGTGCCTGTCTTTGATAGTATTTATACAAGATGATTTTGTGCACTACATGTAGGCGGACTATAAGCGTCAGTCGCATCCTTCTGTCAAGTCACTCTATAGTTGCGACAGGTGTCATTACTACTTTGGCGTGACTTATGCACTTGTTCATCTGCGAGACTAACGTTTGGTAAAGGCCATAGTTGTAAAGAACGTTACGTCTCTAACTTTGGTGCCAAGTTTCTCTTATTGCTATTCCCAAATGAAAAAAAAAAGCGGCTCCTGGTTTTGGAGACTGGGTAAGTTGGTTGAGTTCTACCATGATATTCAAGATTGTACAGAATTCATAAAACCCGCCGTATGAGGCGACTAGAATACATTACCGACTCATGAGATACTCGTTTCAGAATGCAGAGAGAGCTTGATGCGTTGTTGTAATCCAAGTAGCATGCGCAAGCATTGCTTACGTTCCCGTTCTGACAGACATGCAGTTTCAGTTTGATGTCGCCAGTAGGTTCGTCAGTCTTGTCACTATATTTGTATTCAGGGTTCATTCTGGTATTGATGACATTGTACGACCTGAGATGACAGGGAAGAATACTTGTATCTTGACAGACTTGAATAATATGGTGATATATGGCTAACTTGATCTAGTAAGATGTACGTGGCTGAAACGAGTGAATGAGATTTTGTATGTTGGAGGCGTAATTTAGAGATGTGTAAAAACGCAGTCTTGTACGAAGCCAGACTACGGTATTCGTTTTGGGTTTGTCAGACTACATAGGATGAGTTTACATGTATGTAGTACATGCTCACGCTGTTGGCATCTATATGTTGGTTGATAGTATCCAGATCGTCCTTGGCGAATAACAAAGTAAGAAGGTATGTGGGTACATCTCGGCTAGGGCAATTGAAAGCTCTCATGAAGTTGAGTCTGTTAAATTGACTTTGGACATGAAGTGGCCTAAATGAGGAAGGTATAATAGAAGGCACCAGGAGACGTCTAGATGACGAAAATGATAGTTGCCAGGAAGGACAAGACTCAGGGATGACACAAGGAAAAGAGGATTTCGCATTCAGGGCTTGACGCAGACACATGCACATAGTAATATGTATTGAGTATATGTGGGAGTTTACTTGTTGTTCATGTTGAATCTATATTCAAGCCCCCACAGGGTCATGGTGATATTCGCTCTCCACCTCTATCTCGCCTGACCAAAGCAAGGCCACAAAACACATATTTTCGGCAGCTGGAACTCCGATTTGGGGGTTTATTTTCTCCATTGATATCGTCCATGGATTATATTTTTATAAAAGCCAAGAACAGGCCGTCAAAGTCCTGAAGTTGGAAGTTGACAACGAACAGGGTTGTAAATTTGATGGTAAAGGCGGGGGGCCAGCAAGAAAAGATGTTGAGGGCCCACTTTACATACATATAAATATACAAGATCAAGCAAACACAAGTCATGTAGATATGTAGTAATTTGATAAGTTTTGATCTTCACTGGCATCATAAAAACAGACGTTTTGTCTAGTTTTAGTACAGCACACGGCTTTTCCTACTTTGTTTGGTAATTGGTGGTCTTTGTTTTTAAGCTTTAGATGAGACTTTGAGTGTGATGAATTGGCAAATCCAGATACAAATCACAAACAATACGTATAGGCAAACAAGGTCTTTTTTGAAGTAAAGTTGCAGAGAAATATACTGTTCAGGTATTCAAGTCGTACCACAAGTACAGAAACACGTGCATAAATAAATAGATACATACACTCCCCCGAGATTGCATGGAATCCACTTTTCCATCAAAAGCCAATGTACATATTGGCATACTTATGTATGTACCTGATCTGAGCTCACATTTACCGCCATTTGACAAGTACCGATTCGAAGCGGGGCCTTGCGAACTGCCAAAGCCAGAAGTAATTTTTTTTTGTCTTTTTCGTAGCTGCAGACAGAACTCAAAGTATCTTACTCGTGATATTTTGCTTTCATGTGAACTGGCATTATAGTGCTCTATTTTCTTTGTTGTTTGTTGTCCTGCCACAAATGTAGAAATGCAGCTATGTACCTCACATTCTGTGCCAGCCCCTGAATTGGGTTTGTGCACAACCCATAACAAGATAATGAGTTAGTTATGCTTTTGCGGCCCTTTTTGGTACAGACATATACATACCATATGTATAAGTATGTATTTGGACACTATAGATAGGAATTTTTGTGTACTTGCGTTTTATGAACATCCCTTACTTAGATATGAGTGGAACGGAGGAAGAAAACTGGCAACAAAATAAAATGTTCCCAGCAGGGAGTTGTGACGAAGTGAGGGGAATTAGAATAGCAACATCTTCCTTGTATTCTGTATGGTGTTGTAATTCCAAATTAATGTGACATGTATGTACGTAGTACCTGTATGGTACTTAGAAATAGGTGCAAGCTAAAATAATCCGTGGCACTTCTTGTCTGCTTTACTTACGTTTAGACAAGCACTTGCAACAAAGCCTTGTATGTACATATGTACGTATGTATATGTACATCGCCCAAGTAACTTGTTCGAATATGGCAAGCAGAGATTTCCTTTTGTTCAAAGCTCAGACCCAGAACAGGGATTTTTGCCTTTTAAACGAGCTTTGGTTTGATTTTTTTTTTGCCTTGTTTGTGGCCCGCTCGTGCCTATTTTTTTTTGTCGGAGTTTTATTTTAGTCTAGGCATTTTGGAAGGCTGTTGCAGCAGCAAAATTCTCGTCACATTTTCATGTGTACCATACATACATATGTTATGTTGTATAGGAGTTTGCTGCGTGTATGTACATACATACATTTTGCACTCAAAAGGAAAGTACATATGTACTGGTATGTACAATACAAACAAGGCGACCAAACAGATGAAGAGAAAAAAAAGAAAACAGGCAATAATTAAACTGCATCTGCAGGCTGCAGCTCCTGCCATTACAACTCTATTTTACCATACAATTATAGTATATACATACATATGTTACATATGGTATGTGGTTGTTTCCGTTTTTCTTTGTTTGTTCTTTCCCTGTCAGTCGTCTCTTCCTGCCTTTGCGTCGTTCAGCTTAGTCGTTCGTTCCATTTTTGAAATTTTCCTGCTTCTTGTTTCTTTTTCCTCCTTCTTTCTTTTTCTTCTTCCCTCTCAACTTTTTCACCTTCACCCCCATCAACACTCAAAGCCTCTATTCTCTTGTTTCTTTACTCTTCGCCTTTTGTTTATTCTCTCTCGTCTTTGACCCTCGATTTCTTTCCTTCCTTCTTATTTCCTCAAGTCTCTTGTCGTTTTACCCCGAATCTTAACCCCCAACAGATACATAACCCTCATTTGATCGATCGATCGATCAATCATCTCGCATCAGCATTGATCAGTCCGTTCACGACTCTACCCATAATCGACGACTCATTCTATCTTCCTGGGGCTCCTATTTTATACTTGCCGCCATTCCTGTCTATTCCGCTTCGTCACTTTTGTCTTCTGTTCTAATTTCCGTTCTGGCCATACTTCGATTAATTCGCACAGTTTATTCTTGCTCTAATTTTTTTTTAAAAAAAAATTAGAGCAAGAATAAACTGTGCGAATTAATCGAAGTATGGCCAGAACGGAAATTAGAACAGAAGACAAAAGTGACGAAGCGGAATAGACAGGAATGGCGGCAAGTATAAAATAGGAGCCCCAGGAAGATAGAATGAGTCGTCGATTATGGGTAGAGTCGTGAACGGACTGATCAATGCTGATGCGAGATGATTGATCGATCGATCGATCAAATGAGGGTTATGTATCTGTTGGGGGTTAAGATTCGGGGTAAAACGACAAGAGACTTGAGGAAATAAGAAGGAAGGAAAGAAATCGAGGGTCAAAGACGAGAGAGAATAAACAAAAGGCGAAGAGTAAAGAAACAAGAGAATAGAGGCTTTGAGTGTTGATGGGGGTGAAGGTGAAAAAGTTGAGAGGGAAGAAGAAAAAGAAAGAAGGAGGAAAAAGAAACAAGAAGCAGGAAAATTTCAAAAATGGAACGAACGACTAAGCTGAACGACGCAAAGGCAGGAAGAGACGACTGACAGGGAAAGAACAAACAAAGAAAAACGGAAACAACCACATACCATATGTAACATATGTATGTATATACTATAATTGTATGGTAAAATAGAGTTGTAATGGCAGGAGCTGCAGCCTGCAGATGCAGTTTAATTATTGCCTGTTTTCTTTTTTTTCTCTTCATCTGTTTGGTCGCCTTGTTTGTATTGTACATACCAGTACATATGTACTTTCCTTTTGAGTGCAAAATGTATGTATGTACATACACGCAGCAAACTCCTATACAACATAACATATGTATGTATGGTACACATGAAAATGTGACGAGAATTTTGCTGCTGCAACAGCCTTCCAAAATGCCTAGACTAAAATAAAACTCCGACAAAAAAAAATAGGCACGAGCGGGCCACAAACAAGGCAAAAAAAAAATCAAACCAAAGCTCGTTTAAAAGGCAAAAATCCCTGTTCTGGGTCTGAGCTTTGAACAAAAGGAAATCTCTGCTTGCCATATTCGAACAAGTTACTTGGGCGATGTACATATACATACGTACATATGTACATACAAGGCTTTGTTGCAAGTGCTTGTCTAAACGTAAGTAAAGCAGACAAGAAGTGCCACGGATTATTTTAGCTTGCACCTATTTCTAAGTACCATACAGGTACTACGTACATACATGTCACATTAATTTGGAATTACAACACCATACAGAATACAAGGAAGATGTTGCTATTCTAATTCCCCTCACTTCGTCACAACTCCCTGCTGGGAACATTTTATTTTGTTGCCAGTTTTCTTCCTCCGTTCCACTCATATCTAAGTAAGGGATGTTCATAAAACGCAAGTACACAAAAATTCCTATCTATAGTGTCCAAATACATACTTATACATATGGTATGTATATGTCTGTACCAAAAAGGGCCGCAAAAGCATAACTAACTCATTATCTTGTTATGGGTTGTGCACAAACCCAATTCAGGGGCTGGCACAGAATGTGAGGTACATAGCTGCATTTCTACATTTGTGGCAGGACAACAAACAACAAAGAAAATAGAGCACTATAATGCCAGTTCACATGAAAGCAAAATATCACGAGTAAGATACTTTGAGTTCTGTCTGCAGCTACGAAAAAGACAAAAAAAAATTACTTCTGGCTTTGGCAGTTCGCAAGGCCCCGCTTCGAATCGGTACTTGTCAAATGGCGGTAAATGTGAGCTCAGATCAGGTACATACATAAGTATGCCAATATGTACATTGGCTTTTGATGGAAAAGTGGATTCCATGCAATCTCGGGGGAGTGTATGTATCTATTTATTTATGCACGTGTTTCTGTACTTGTGGTACGACTTGAATACCTGAACAGTATATTTCTCTGCAACTTTACTTCAAAAAAGACCTTGTTTGCCTATACGTATTGTTTGTGATTTGTATCTGGATTTGCCAATTCATCACACTCAAAGTCTCATCTAAAGCTTAAAAACAAAGACCACCAATTACCAAACAAAGTAGGAAAAGCCGTGTGCTGTACTAAAACTAGACAAAACGTCTGTTTTTATGATGCCAGTGAAGATCAAAACTTATCAAATTACTACATATCTACATGACTTGTGTTTGCTTGATCTTGTATATTTATATGTATGTAAAGTGGGCCCTCAACATCTTTTCTTGCTGGCCCCCCGCCTTTACCATCAAATTTACAACCCTGTTCGTTGTCAACTTCCAACTTCAGGACTTTGACGGCCTGTTCTTGGCTTTTATAAAAATATAATCCATGGACGATATCAATGGAGAAAATAAACCCCCAAATCGGAGTTCCAGCTGCCGAAAATATGTGTTTTGTGGCCTTGCTTTGGTCAGGCGAGATAGAGGTGGAGAGCGAATATCACCATGACCCTGTGGGGGCTTGAATATAGATTCAACATGAACAACAAGTAAACTCCCACATATACTCAATACATATTACTATGTGCATGTGTCTGCGTCAAGCCCTGAATGCGAAATCCTCTTTTCCTTGTGTCATCCCTGAGTCTTGTCCTTCCTGGCAACTATCATTTTCGTCATCTAGACGTCTCCTGGTGCCTTCTATTATACCTTCCTCATTTAGGCCACTTCATGTCCAAAGTCAATTTAACAGACTCAACTTCATGAGAGCTTTCAATTGCCCTAGCCGAGATGTACCCACATACCTTCTTACTTTGTTATTCGCCAAGGACGATCTGGATACTATCAACCAACATATAGATGCCAACAGCGTGAGCATGTACTACATACATGTAAACTCATCCTATGTAGTCTGACAAACCCAAAACGAATACCGTAGTCTGGCTTCGTACAAGACTGCGTTTTTACACATCTCTAAATTACGCCTCCAACATACAAAATCTCATTCACTCGTTTCAGCCACGTACATCTTACTAGATCAAGTTAGCCATATATCACCATATTATTCAAGTCTGTCAAGATACAAGTATTCTTCCCTGTCATCTCAGGTCGTACAATGTCATCAATACCAGAATGAACCCTGAATACAAATATAGTGACAAGACTGACGAACCTACTGGCGACATCAAACTGAAACTGCATGTCTGTCAGAACGGGAACGTAAGCAATGCTTGCGCATGCTACTTGGATTACAACAACGCATCAAGCTCTCTCTGCATTCTGAAACGAGTATCTCATGAGTCGGTAATGTATTCTAGTCGCCTCATACGGCGGGTTTTATGAATTCTGTACAATCTTGAATATCATGGTAGAACTCAACCAACTTACCCAGTCTCCAAAACCAGGAGCCGCTTTTTTTTTTCATTTGGGAATAGCAATAAGAGAAACTTGGCACCAAAGTTAGAGACGTAACGTTCTTTACAACTATGGCCTTTACCAAACGTTAGTCTCGCAGATGAACAAGTGCATAAGTCACGCCAAAGTAGTAATGACACCTGTCGCAACTATAGAGTGACTTGACAGAAGGATGCGACTGACGCTTATAGTCCGCCTACATGTAGTGCACAAAATCATCTTGTATAAATACTATCAAAGACAGGCACGAGCTAAAATGAAACATCTTCGTCATGACAACAACAAGATACTCGTGTCCTGCAGGCAACGGTTTAGTTATTAGTATTGACGATCTCGTATCACTTTCGCTTAGAGATAACTATGAGGCTATCCCAAGAAAAGGGCTTTGTCAAGTTTTAGGCACGCACATGCCAAACAGCTTTGTTTTTTGTATCATTTTGTAGTTATTATTGTAGCGCTTCAAGTGCTAGATTTGAGAGACGTCTAAGTTTTAACCCTTGTCATACGTTGTCGTGGTCATCATAACCCTAAGTTAAGGCATAAGGCGGCTCCATTTTGAAGTACATAAATACAAACAAGAAACATTGCTGCCACGTTTTCGTAAAGTCATGAAGTATTCCCCAAACTTGGGAGACAAGCTTATTTCTAATCGAGGAATTGAATTTGTGTGTGTGCACCAGAGGACTAAAATGCCGCAATAATTATCTTCTTTGTGCCGCTGCAACAACGAAACATGCATAATGAAGTGGTGCATTTTACATGCAGCCAAGTGATAAGGTCGACGGGCGGCTTTCTTACGCAGTACTTGTAGTGTATGTACATATATTACATGCGTGCATGGTAAGCGGAATAGAGAAAAGATAAACAATAAAGTAGAAGCCAGTCAAAAGGGGAAATGACTAGTACATACATTCACATACTACTTATGTATGTATGTACAAGTATACAACTATTGTTGACTGAGGGTAGGCGTGATGCAACTTTGATAACACATGAGTGTGTTGTGCTGGATCAAGTTGATGGCCAACCAAACTTAGTTTTTGTTGTTATTAGGAGGTTAAAAAAGAAGGACTCAGCTGTAGGACTTGGTGGTTTCAGCTCGTCTAGGTTAAATAGAGTTTAGCTGGAAACAAAAAAAAGCCGCTTTCATGGGGATCAAAAATAAACAAAATGATGTCACATATGCTTCGTTTAACAAAGAATGGATACGGAGTTTTATGCAACAAGAAAAGAAAAAAAAATTGGCTGCAGTCGGAATGTATAAGATGATCTTCATTAGAGGCAAGAGAGATAGAAAGACGGGCTCAGAAGAGAGGGGTTTTGTATCTAGGGATTTTGGTATAGCATTCTTGGACCTGAAAGGAACAAACAAGAACTATATGTGTATGCACTACACCAAGGCAAGGTGATGAGCGAAGCTGAACATGCAACTTTGGAAAGATGATACATATGCATGTATATGAATTATCTAAGTATGTACTTGTTGTTTTGCAGCAGCAGCTTTTTATCATTATTATCATTATTATATTTTTTTCCTCTAAAAAGTAAGAGTTTTAAAAGAGTGTGACTTGCAGCTTTTAAGCCGCAAACGGAGAAGGACGGCAGGCATGTTTGTTGTTTCTTGGATGACGAGCGAGACATTTTGATAGCAGCAGAAAGATCAGCATATACATATGCTTGAGGTATTCCACGTAGTATCTGTGTATAATGAATACACATGTATGTACATACTTCGTACATACAAATGTGCGTCGTTGATAACATCGTTTGTATGAACTGCTATATTGACAGCCTACATTCCATATTCCATAAGTGTGGTTACAAAGGCCTTTATAGTGTCACAGCACAAGACAAATCCATAAGCCTACAACCACAGACGAGTCATACAAAGCATGGCTGTGTAAGGATCTGCAGCAGTGGTACTAACAAGTCGTCGTAATAGCTTTTATTCATTCTTGAATAGAAATCTATGTAGATATGCAAAGAGGCATGGGGGTATCAGTGGCTGTGCTGTCGTGTTTGTGCCGTTACCATTTGGGTGTTTTGGAAGTCGATGTGACAGAAGCCCGATGCCACATACTTCCGACACTGTGGCGTTTATATTATGTCTTCTTTGTGCTTGTTCGAGATTGAATGGCATACAAAGTACATAATACGTATACATGCGGACGTATAGAATCGGTACAATACTTAGATACATATGTACGTAGTATAGTATATATATATACATTGGACATGAATACCCGCACCACTACTCACAAGAGACCAGCCGTGTTTGCAGAAAATACGGGAATTCCTTCTGCAATAGTTGAACATATCTGTTGGAGGTGTCGTATAGTATCGAATTTCGGAATACGACGTCATTTTTGGTAATACATATGGGTAGGATGTGACTTTTTTTTTTTTTTTTTTTTTTTG
>CM069899.1:1892198-1903125 GCA_036034705.1 Thielaviopsis punctulata | reverse complement strand
ACTACTACTACTACTACTACTACTACTACTACTACTACTACTACTACTACTACTACTACTACTACTACTACTACTTGAATCACTTGAAGATAAACAAACTACTATTTCAACCCTACCCGCTTACATAAAAATGAAACCCATTCAACATCAAGACTTATTTTTTTCTTCTTTCTTTCTTTCTGTTTTTCTTTTTCTCGCCCTTCTCCCTTACGCAGAAGCCTCAGCCGGCTTGTCGGCAACCTTCTCGGCAGCCTTGACAACAACACCAGCAAAAGGGTTGTACATGCCACGGTCCTCGCGCAGCTTCGACAGCTTCTCCACCGCCTCGTCAATAGACACGGGCTTGCCGCGGTCCTGCGCCGATGTGTCGTCGCGGTAGCGCACGTTGACCTGGCGGCCGCGCATCTCCTCGTCACCGACAATAAAGATGAAGTTGTACTGCGCCAGTTGCGCCTTGCGGACCTTCTTCTGCAGCGTTTCGCCCGAGAGGTCGACATCGACAAAGGTCTTGGCGTCGTGGAAGATTTGGCGCACTTCCTCGGCGTACGAGAAGAAGCCCTTGCCAACGGGAATGACCATCTGAATAAGGGTTAGCATCTTGGTGGGTAAGAGGTTGCAAAGAATGTCCTGTGGGACTAAAGAGATATCACTAATGGCATTGCCGCGGAATATCCGTCAACTTACAATTTGGCGGGGAGAGATCCAGAAAGGCCACTTGCCAGCAAAGTGCTCGCACAGAATACCAGTGAAACGCTATGTGCATACTTGTTAGCAAAATAAAACCAAGCAAAGATCCTCCAAGTTAATCTCACCTCAATAGAACCAGCCATGGCACGGTGAATCATGACAGGACGCGCGCAGCCAGGCGACAGGGCCTTGCGGAAAGCCCACTTCTTGGTTTCCGTCTTCTCCTTCTCGCCCTCGGCACCGGCAGCAGCAGGGGCAGCAGCGGGAGCAGCAGCAGCCTCCTTGGCGGCCTTCTCAACACTGACATCCTCAACCTTGGCGTCGGTGTGGTACTCGAGATTGAAGTTCAGGGGGTTCATGAAGTCCAGCCTAATCATGGTTAGTTTCAGCAAGAAGCAGTTATGGTAGAGTAGTACTTACTGGATGGTGGCAGTCTGCCAAGCACGCTTCAGGGCTGTTCAAAAGTTAGCACTAGACAAAAAAAGTTGATACGAAAAGAAAACCTACAATCAAACACCTGAATGTCAATCTTGGGGCCGTAAAAGGCACCGTCGCCCTCGTTCAGCACCCAGCTAGAGTTTTGCTGAGCACAGAATTCATCCAAAGCCTCCTTGAGCATAGTCTCGGCACGATCCCAGGTGGCAATTTCACCCAGGAACTTCTCGGGGCGCGTGCTCAGGTTCAGCTTAAAGGTAAAGCCCAGCAGGCCGTACATGTCGGAGAAGAAGTCAAACAGCTGCGAAATCTCGTCCTTGATCTGGTCCTCGCGGCAGAAAATGTGAGCATCGTCCTGCTGGAAACGGCGGACACGGGTCAGACCGCTCAGGGCACCAGAGGCCTCGTTACGGTGGAGAACACCAAAGTCAGCAACTCTCCAGGGCAGCTCACGGTGGCTGCGCTCACGGTGGCCAAACACTACGAGGCGTTAGCTATGACCAAACCTGAAAAGTTTAATAAGACAAAACAAAACATACTGAGAGCGTGCGAAGGGCAGTTCATGGGCTTTAGAGCAAACTGGGTCTTGTCGACGTCAACAAGGAACATGTCATCCTTGTAGTACTGCCAGTGACCGGACTGTCTCCACAGATCTGAGTTGAACATGTTGGGGGTGATGACCTCCTCGTAGCCGCGCTTCCAGTACTGGTCCTTGAGGTAGTTCAGCAGAGTGTTGTAGATTCTGGCACCGTGGGGAAGCCAAAAGGCCGAACCGGGTGACCACTCGTGGAAGAGGAACAGCTCCTGCTCCTTGCCGATTCTGCGGTGGTCGCGCTTGGCGGCCTCCTCGAGGAACTTCTTGTGCTCAGTCATGCGTTTCTTACTGTTGAGTGTTAGTACTACCAACAACGTTATATGAATGGTCGTTTTAAAACGTACTCAGGGAAAGAAACACCGTAGACACGCTGCAGGCTGTCATTGGCCTGGTCACCCAGGAAGTAAGAAGCCGACGACTTCATGACGGCAAAGGCCTCAATGCGCGAAGTGTCTGGCAATATGTTAGCTGCTAGGCCATCAATCAATACTGGTGCAATTCAATCTTACCAACAACGTGAGGACCACGGCACAGATCGATCAAAGGACCGTTACGGTAGACGGTGGTACGGGTACCTAGAGACAACCTATGTCAGTATGTGACGTCAGAGTAGGTGCGAGCAAGATATTAGTACCATCGGGGATTTTGTCCTGATTTGGGTTAGCATGTGATATCCTGGTTCTCTTGGAGACTTGGGTCTCACCTTTATTATGTGCTGCTTGTACTTGTTGTATGCGAACTATTATTTTGTTAGCTTGTGACTTTAACAGAGCCTGTCGGCAAGCTTCCAAGTTGCTTGAGCGTACCATCTCCAGCAGATCCTCCTTGGACATCTCCAGACGCTCAAACTTCTGCTTCTCCTTGACAATAGATCCAACAATAGACTCCAGAGGCTTGAAGTCGGCGTCGCTGACGGCAGCGTTGTTGGGAAGAGCCATCTCGTAGTAGAAACCGTTATCGACCGGGGGACCAATGCACAGCGAGCAACCGAAGCGTCTCTCGCAGGCTTCGCCGAGGATGTGGGCACTCGAGTGCCAGAAGACGAACTGACCCCTACAAGAGAAAGCGGTTAGCAAATGTTGGAAGAAAGCAAGTAAGCATGCACTTGAGTGGGCTATTAAAGCAACACCACACAAGCCGCCATGCGTGCGGACAACGATTTGATTTGTGTCTTTATTATCCTGTCTACGCGTCGTGCGGACAAAGAGAACAAAACATACTGTTCGTCGTCAAAGGTCAGCAGCTCCAGCTTGCAGCTGCGCTCCAGCGGGCGCTCCAAATCCCACAGCTTCTCCTTGTCGCCGTCCAGACGGGCAACAACGGTGCGCTTGAACAGCGAGTTGCTGATGCTCTTGGCAATCTCGGCAGGCGTAGTCTCCCACGCCGTGCCCTCGCGCGTCGAGCCGTCAGGCATGGTGATAGTGATGGGCTCGCGAGGCTTCTTGGCAATCTCGTCGTCGTACTCCTTCTTCAGACGGTCGAACATGGCCACACGGGACGCCAGGAACTCGGGCGCGGGGTTCATCTCAAGCGGGCCGGCAGCGCCGCCAGCAGCACCGGCACCAGCGTTCTTCTTGGCCTTTTTCTCCGTCTTCTTGGGAGCATTGTTGTCGCCCTTGACCGAGACCTTCTTGACGGCCTCAGCGACGGCATCGACAGCCTTGGCGGGATCCATAATGGCAATTTGGTCGTTTCCCGGAATAAAGGTGGAAAGAAAGTGATTGAATCAATTCGGGAGAGAAAATAAGAAAGAAAGAAGAAGAAGAACGAGGAAAAATTGGTTATCCAAAATCTTGCCTTCAAGCAACTAACCGCCTTGTTATTTTGTGAGCGGATGGGCCTGATTTTATTTTAACCCCACCAAGTTTATGTAGCGAAGGAGCCAGGGCGCTGGCGGGGGAAAAGAGCCTTTCTTCATTCATTCATTCATTCATTCATTCTCTCTGCACTTTACAGTATCATATGTACGACATACATATGTCCATACATGCATACTTTCTCTGCCATCTTCTACAAGTATGTACAAGCCGATTTTACACGCATTTTACTGGACTTTACGTTCTCGGCGGACTTTACTGCAATCTCCTTGATCAACTACCATGAGTCAGAAGTAATATGTAAGTGGCTGCGGTTGCGAAACATTGATCTTATCATTGCATCTGTTTACATTATCCCTTCTCCTCCAATAACTTGATAAATGGCTCCCTGTGACGCATATAATGTACGGGCCTGCAGCAATAATGTCTGACGCATTGTCTGTATGTATTTTCTTACTTGCAATCATTGTTTGTTTATCTAGATCATGCAAAAACACTAACTGTAAATTGCTTTTCGAGCAACTTGGTAACACATAAAAAGTTGTGGCTGTCCGCCTGCCCAGTTCGTCGAGTAGCATGTGGCGCTGCGATAGCTGAAGTGGCGCTTATCGCACCAATAAAACGTCGGCGATGGCTGGCGCCGGTCCCACTCTCCACCGCCTTTGGGAAAATTTCCAAAGCAAGCAAAGCAAGAAAAAAAATTGCGACGGCTTGCTTCGTCCAAGTTTGGCTGTGAAATCTCTTTTTTTGAGGTTGAAACTGATTGGTTTATCGTATCAATCTCCACGATCGCAAAGTCCACCCGACGACAGTTTTTGTCTTTTTGGGATTTTTAGTTTTCTTGGACTCTTTTTTGTGTCCTTCCAGTCTCTTTTTTTTTCCTTTCTTCAGTCTTCATAATGTCCTTCAGAGGCGGCGGTCGTGGTGGTCGTGGCGGTGGTCGCGGTGGTAAGATACATTTTCTTTTCTTCTCACTAGGAGTCTTGCTTTGGGTTTTCAGGTTGAGGTTGGAGAGCGCCGGGAGACTTTGTCTATCCCCAATTTTTTGTGACAATAATGGCTAACATTGTCGTGTTGTAGGTCGTGGTGGCTTCCAGCGCCGCGAGGAGGGTCCTCCTGCCACTGTTATCGGTACGTCTCTACTACACCCTCTATTTCCTCGATCTTTGAACACATGAATCGACTCTCTAACATGTTCTTTGCCTTTTCTGTAGAAATGGGTACCTTCATGCACGCTTGCGAGGACGAGATGGTCTGCGAGTCGACCAACCCCAAGGTCCCCCAGTTCAACGCCCAGATGTTCCTCGAGAACAAGACTGCCATCGGCAAGATCGACGAGATTCTTGGCCCCATCAACCAGGTCTACTTCACCATTCGTCCCACCGAGGGCATCAAGGCTACCTCCTTCAAGCCCGGTGACAAGTTCTACATCTCCGGCGAGAAGCTGCTGCCAATGGAGCGCTTCCTGCCCAAGCCCAAGCCTCTTGCTGGCATGCCCAAGGTCAAGAAGCCCTCGCGCGGCGGCGCTGGTGGCGCTCGTGGCGGTGCCCGCGGCGGCCGTGGCGGCTTTGGCGGCCGTGGTGGTGCCGGTGGCCGCGGCGGTTTTGGCGGCGGCCGCGGTGGTGGCCGCGGTGGCTTCGGCGGTGGTCGTGGCGGTGCTTCGCGCGGCGGCGGCGGCTTCTCCAGAGGCGGCGCTGGCCGTGGTCGTGGTGGCTTCAGCCGTGGCCGGTAAGGAAAACAGGATAGCGCGGCCGGCTCTCTTGCTGGCCGCCACGTGATTTATCTCGTCATGTCTTGTTCCTTTGTTTTCCTTTTCCTTGCTATCTTTATTGCGTTGCATTGCCGCCCCCCTTGGATTCACCACCATTGCCGCCTGCCAACCGATTCGGAGCCCAATATATCCTCCCCGTCTTGCTGCCAATCACTTATCTTTATCCTGCTCGCCCAGTGAGCCTCAGACGATGAATCCTTTTTTTTCAACAACCTTGGCTTAGTTGGGAATGACTAGAAAAGAGAGCTTGTAATGCTGTGGGGAGACAAAGCACGAGCAGAGGGGAAATCAGAATCAAAAAAAACGATGGCTTGTTTGGGGCTATGGCGAAAATGGTGCTTGGGGTTTTTTGTGTATTTTTCTTCTCTTCTGTTGCACTTACTTGGGTCACGGCGTTTTCTTTTTGAATGGCTTTACTTCATATTCTGTCTATCTACCTCACTTTTATTTTCATCTCCCGGTGCTTTACTATTCTGTCATACATGTATTTGGGACGCTTTTTTATAGTTGGTACTTAGCGTGGAAAATCTTTCAATTGAAGTTGTGCTGCAAGTTCTCTAACCCTAATTACTCCTTATTGAAAATGTGTGCAAAACTTTCACAAACATATGCAAACTCAAAAGAAGAATCAAAGACAGAGAATTTCGTGTTAGTCAAGACTTTTATTACAACTCGCAAATTTGAATCCCAGCAGATCAGATATAAAAGGCTCGAGAAACAAGTAGCCAGAAAAGAAATATGCATAAACAGAACTCCTAATGACTCCGAAGATAGATACACAACGAAACAAGAAATCGAATCGAAGAAAAGAAAAAAAAAGACAAATAAAGAGCAAGAAACAAAGAGACGTGAGAAGAAACAATCAGAAGCGAGCAGGAAGAGCAGAGGCGTTGCGAGAAAGGAAGAGAGAATTGAGAAGAACAAGGCAAGAAAACACACATGTACAGCTAGAGCTGATGTGTGGGATGCATGATGTCTATGACAGAATGACTTAGTGGAACAAAGCAAACAACACAAACTTTTAGGCAGATGGAAAGGAAATAGAAACTAGAGCCCCATCTCATCTGCCCATTTCGCGTTGCTGGCCTGCTTAGTCGCTGTCCTCATTCATGGCATCCTTGCCCTTCTTAGCGGCCTTGGCAGCCTTCTTCTCGGCCTTTCTCCGCTTGCGCTCAGCACGCTCCTCGGCAGTCTCACCGTCGTGCTTCTTGCGCTTCTTGCTCTCGTCGGCAGCAGGAGCCTCGACAGCAGGAGTCTCGGGCTTCAGAACCTCGGCAACCATGACGGGCTTGGCAGGAGCAGCAGCAGGGGCAGCAGCCGGAGCAGCATCCTCGGCGGGGCGGCCGGTGATGGCAGTAGTGGGGTCAATCTGACCGCTAAAGTCCTTGTAGTCGGACTTCCACTTGGCAGGAGTGTTCTCGTTGATGCGGCCGTGCTTGTCCAGCTTACCATCGGCCTTCATCTTCTTCTTCTCCGTGGCAACAGGGCCAAGACCCCAGCGGCGGGGGTACAGGTCACGCTCCATGATGCAACGCTTGACCTTGGCAACGACACCGTGATCGCAAGTAGTCATCTCCAGAGTGGACATCATGGCAATACCAATGGCAATGGCCTCACCCTTGGTGGTCATCAGAACAACCTCCTCGTGGGCCTCAATCGAGTCCTCGTAACGCAGCAGACCAGGAACCATGAGCTTGGCACCGTAGCAGATGGCGTTGACAGTAGAGTCCTTGACGACAATACGCTTGTAGCCAACCAGCAGAGTCTCAAGAGGCTGGATAACCTTGCGCAGGTAAGCCTCATCACGGGTGTTGTCCATCAGCCACTGGGCGTCCATAACGTCGTGAAGAGTAACCAGGTTCTTAGTCTCGTCCATGGCACCAGAACGGACACGACGCAGCTCCTGCATGTGACCGCCAACACCCAGAAGCAGACCCAGGTGAACACACAGAGTACGAATGTAGGTACCGGCCTCGCACGAGACCCAGAAAACACCCAGACCACGCTCGTTGTCGAATTCAATCAGCTTGCTGTCGTGAATGGTACGGATACGCAGCTGACGCTTGACGGCCGAGATCAAAGGTGGGCGCTGGAACACTGTGTAGGGTTAGCATCATGTTGCAGTTGTGCGCCAAGGAATTTGATAAAAGACTTACGAGCACCAGTGAGGGTCTCCAAGGCGCGGGCAACCTGAGCGGTACCACCGGGGACCTTTCCGTGGACACGGAGGACAGCAACGCTAGGAATATGTTAGTATACTGGTATTTCAAGATATTAAAGCAGAGATACTTACTACTCCTTACCAGCGGACTGCTGGGACTTGACCAGACGGGTGGCACGGTCAATGCAGACAATCAGAGAACCAGTGACCTTGGGGTCGAGGGTACCAGAGTGACCAGTCTTGTCGCAACTATATCAAGATGTTAATGGCTGTTCGTACATTCTGACGTGAAAGTCGGTTCGTTGGTAGACATACCGGAGAATGCGCTTGACCCAGGCGACGACTTCGTGGGACGAGGGGTTAGAGGGCTTGTCCAGGTTGATGACACCCGACGAGATGTACGACTTGATGTCGCGCTAAAGAAGAGTTAGTAAATGCTTTACATGGCAGTTGTACATTCACTCATGCGAAGCACAGAAAATTCTTCGCGACAGTGGCAGACGAACCTTAAGAGGGCTGCTACCATGGGGAATGGGAGTCCAGTGGTTGGTGCGGATCAGCACTATACATGATACAGTCAGAAAAAGCCGCTCAATGGAGAGAAAAGCAAATTATCAAGGTCTCGTACGCTTGTCGTAGTTGGCCAGCAGCAGAGGCCACGAAGAAGTGTCGATCGAGGGAGCAGCCGACGTAGGCTGGAGGACGTGTTCGTCCTTCTGGACCTTGGCAACGTCCGTAGTCATTTTGTACGTGTGTGTGATTTTTATGTGTTTATGGGTATCGATACAAGTCAAGGTCGAAAGAAAGACGATGCGAGCACAATGGGAACAAGCACAGAAACAAAATGTCAAAAAATCGCTCCGCAGTCAAAGTCGCTATCGTCACAAACAGATATGGAAAAACAAAAATAAATCTGGCTCATTAATTTTTGTTTTTTTCTTTGGCTTCAAAACTTGGAAGCTTAGATTTTTTTTTACTGTGGGTCTCTGAACTTTTCTGCCGGATGGAGCCAAGCTGTTTTGGGAATTCGTGGCGCCAAAGCGGTGAGCAGACGCCACGCATGGCTTGTCCGTATGGGGCAAAAAACTTCAACTATGAGTATTATGTAATACAACTTCCTAATTCGACTACAACAGAATCAATTAAACCTAAATGGTGCTGTCAACCGTTAACGAAATATCATTCCAGATTCATCTTATCCACACGAACTTGGCTACATTTGAAGCAGTTCTGTGATTACCAAGTTCTTCTACGTCAATGTCTTGAATGATGAAACAATTTGAATGAAGCGAACAGGCTATTCCACTGAACCAAAACATGACACCCTCTCTCAAGAACATCAACCTGCATTAAACCTGTATCAACAGGAAAAGACAACTCCGCCAATGTTTGTTATGATCTGATATTTTATTTGTACTACAGACTGGGCCTTGCGGGTTAGTCTACAGACATTTATACACAAGTCTATGGTGCTCAGTGGCTTTCAGTTATTATCTTGACGAGGATCAAAGCCGACTGATTTTGTAGTGTCGGAACTCGACTTTGACACTATATCTCCAAACTCTTTTGGCCCAAGCCACTGATACGTGTCAAGCCGATGGTGGCTTGACTACTTTGTGGCTATTTTATCCAGTACCTTTGAAACCTCATCGGTTAGTCTGTGAGTTAACAAGGTTGTTTCTAAGCCATCGTTGGATAAGCTAGAAATAACTCAGCTTTGACTTCAACGTGACTAAACATGGTGACATAAAATGGCTTAGTAATGTGCAGTGGGTTATCAAAATGTGGTTGCTTATATATGTCGATTTCATGTCTAACAATGTTGCGTACCGTTTTAAAAAGGCCAATAGTATATATGCCTCTTATATTCATCTAGCCAGTATAGGTTTTTGGTATCACCATCACTAAACAGCAAAGCAAGACTTGTTATATGTGACAAACGCCTGAACGAGATAACGGGAGTTGTCAAGATAATATACAAGTCGCGATTTGCATAATTTTAAATGTCCCAATAGAAATTTCTGGTAGCTACATTCAGCAGCCGATCACTACCCGATGTTTGCCTGATGGTGATATTTCAACGAACAATATCATGACGAATGGGCATATTGTGGCCTGTACTATCCTTTCCATGACTGACTTGCGATTTCTAGCGCTCTCTATCCTGAGAAGTTTTATGTGAGGTGTGGTTTTGTTGTTTATTCTTCCGTTAGGTACAGCATCGCCATGGTACTTTAAACATGGAACGCTGTGGAGTCCCCCTCTAATTACGGGTATGCATGTAATCATTGACTTGGACTGTTGTGGAAAATCTATAGATTCTCACCGACATGTTCAACGGAACTTACTATGTATGTCGAAATTCTTGATTCCACAGACATATAAACTTTGGTTCCTGAGTGGGCAAGGATTATAGTATCAATGATGAAGATTTGGCACACAAGAGAGTATCTCGTCTCTGAACTTTGGAATTTGACAATCTTGTAGGTATTAGAGTTGGATTGACTAAGTTTGCCTGTAGTTGACATGACTTTTAGGCATTTTATGCTTTGCTATTTTGCACTCTGCATATAATTGCTACTGAGTGTGTATGTATGTATGTATGTAGTTGTGCTTGGAAAGGACTTGATAGCTTGTACAAGTATAAGCTCCGTTATTCCATTTAAGGATAAGTTAGGCCCTTTAATTATATCATACATACCACATACATAGTACGTAAGTACATACATATAGGAACAATTAAACAAGGGAAAGAATAAAGAAGTGAAGTATGTATGTACACACGGTACACACTATATGCACTTTTGATCAGTATTTGTACCTGGCATACAAAATTTGCAGCTAGGGTACAAAAACTAGAAATCTGCTGACGTCGATTTGTTGTTGATGTTTTTTTGCCGCCGAGTGCACCCTTGACCCCTGACACTTCTGGCCAATAGTGTGCAAGGCCGATCCAACTTTGTGCTCGGCTTTGTGTGAAATGTGACGAATGAAGAACGAAGAATGGAGGGCGAGATTTCCATGGGTCTTTTGTTCTTGAATTTGGAATACAAGTATATGTACATATGTATACGTATGTATGTACAAGAATGAATCCGTGAATATGCGACGAGAGTCGGGATCCGGTCTAGACTTTTCCAGTCAAAGATTAGGTCTTGGCTTGGCAGAATGTGTTATGTACAATACATAGTATTGTTGTCAGAGCCACGCGAGGTACTGCCCTTGCTTCCACGAGACGCTGTAAGAAGTTAGCAACTGCGGGTAATCTGCATCTGCATTTGGATGCACAAGTGCGGAATGTGTTGGTTCCGGGGTAATTATACGCGTCTGTGATATTGGTGTACGAGTAGGCTTTATACCAGTACATACATATGTATGCATGTATGTATGTATGTATGTATGTATGTATGTATGTATGTATGTATGTATGTATGTATGTATGTATGTATGTATGTATGTAT
>CM069899.1:1864916-1892089 GCA_036034705.1 Thielaviopsis punctulata | reverse complement strand
GTATGTATGTATGTATGTATGTATGTATGTATGTATGTATGTATGTATGTATGTATGTATGTATGTATACATACATGGTAGTATTCACTTTGCCCTCCCGCATGTGCGTCACTCTGATAGCCATCAGCAGCTGATGGCTGTAACCGAAGGATGGAGTAATCGTATGTATGTATGATAGTAGGTTGTTGGTGCTATTAAATACATATCACGAAAATCCCCACCCCGAACGCAATTTTCCGAGGTAGACAAAAGCGGCTGGATAAATGTGTTTGTAGCGTACATACATACATACATACATAGAAACAACAAGCCACTTAACTGCTACTGTGGTAGTGGGATACTGACGATGGCAGTGGAACCTCTGGCGGTGGGATACTACTGTTGGTGGAACGCTGTAAAATGACGGCGTCTAGAGTATGAAGGCAAACAAGTGATTGACAGAAAAGTACCACAAGTATGTACATATGTACAACTATACTTGGTTGGAAGCAGCAAGCAAGAAATACGAGGCTTTGATTTTGTTTTAAAAGACAAGGAAGGTGCAATGTCGGAAGAGATACTATGTACAAGCACCAGGTTAACAAAACGGGAAAGACGATGATGTTATAGCTAACTTGACGGGGGAGTTGCAAGGTTTGTACATACATACATAATTGTAACAGCTCCAAGTCAAGTACGTACAAGTACATATTGGCCGTTTGCCGCCCCCAAATCAGTTATGTGATTTTTTTTTTCTTTTTTTTCCTTCTTTAATTTTTCGGATTGCATTGACCTGTACATACACACATACACACATACATACATACATAAATCTCTTTGTTCTTCACTTCGCACATCGCAGGTACTTAAATATCAACATCAGACCGGCTGTTTTCCAAGTGCTTTGGCCATTGTGTTCCGCAGTCTTGCAGATTCTTTCTCCGCTCCCGAACTTGATTTTCACCAGTTTTCTCTTTCTTTCTTTCTTTCTTTCTCTCTGCCTCCTCCTCCCCCCTCCCTCAATTTCCTCCCCAGGAAACAAAACAAAAAAGCCAAAGATGAAGCTCAAACTCCTCGTGGCTTCCTTCGCTGTGCCGGCGGTGGCGCTCCTCTCACCGACCGATTCAACTTGCGCTGTCAAGTGTGGAAACACGCTGAGCTCGACATCCAACTCCGAGATCCAGTGCAACCAGAACAGCTTTGGATCTGGATCCGGCGCTGCCTTCAAGTCCTGTGTGAACTGTCAGGTCAAGAGCCGCTACTACGACAGTGACATGACAGATACGGGGGCTGCTCTATGTAAGCCTACTCCTTCCTCTCTTGCAAGTTATCACATCAACTCTAACAATTTCAAGATAACATGAGATATGCCGCCTCTTACTGTCTCTTTGGCTACCCCAATGGAACCCCCATGGCCAGTCCGTGTATCACCAGCACTGCCTGTGGTCCATTTATTCAGGCTTTGGAGTTTGACAATCTGGAAACAAACACAACTAGCTATGAGTACTGCTCGCTTTGGAGATCAGACCAGGTAAACAAGTGCCGCTCATGCTTGGAGGCTGCTACCCAAAACTTTATATCCAACTGTAAGTACCACTGCCGCTTGCTCATATTTCGCCCCCTAACCAGTCTAGATATCTCTGTGCTCGATGCTGCTTGTGAGCAACTTCCCATTAACGGTACCCCCGTTTCCTTTGACGGCACTATTTTCTCCAACGATATTGTCAATGCCACCGCTCCCAACCCCGAGTCGACCTACACCGTCCAGTCTTTTGTCCACAACGGCATCTCGCTTAGTGCCAAAGTTGGCATTGCTTTTGCCAGTCTCGTGCTCATCCTCTCCGCTGTCGGCATCGCCATCATCATCAGCGGCAAACGTCGTCGTCGCATGTATCTGCGCTCCTATGAGAAAAAGCCCAGTGTAGCCTGGGCTGGCTCTCCCGCCTCGCACTCCGGTAGCGGCTGGGGCTGGGGCAACGGGTCTATCCGCATGGGCCACGGCCATGCCACCGCTTCCGGCTGGGCGGGCAACATCGTCACTGGTCTGCAACGCTACACTGGCGACACCCACGAGACTCCGCTCAGTCAAAAGCCCCTACGTG
Organism: Thielaviopsis punctulata; assembly: GCA_036034705.1. Taxonomy (NCBI): domain Eukaryota; kingdom Fungi; phylum Ascomycota; class Sordariomycetes; order Microascales; family Ceratocystidaceae; genus Thielaviopsis; species Thielaviopsis punctulata. Next base: position 1,890,008 of record CM069899.1, on the reverse strand, counting down.
GCTGGGACGACTCGCCGCTTAGTGCCACTGAAAAGAATTTTTCTGGCCGCTACTTTTCGCCCTATGCTTCTCCCATCAGCGCCGAGAACACGCCAAACCCGCAACAAGCACTCAATGGCGCCGGATGGCCGGAAATGACCCCCGAGGAGCAGGAACGGGCCTTCCAGCAACACATGGCATCGCTGCAGGCTCAGCATGACGCCATTGTCAACCAGTTGAGCCCCGTGGAGCGCAAGGAGCCTCGAGAGATTGGAATTGCTCTGGGTGGAGAGTCGACTGAGGCACCGCCGAAGCAGGAAGAATTTGAGATGCAGAATGTCGGCGGACAAGAATCGCAGGCCCCAGTGTTGCAGCATCCGGGGTTCGGGCGGGTGTCTGGAGAGACAGCGCCACGGACGTATTCACCAGATGAAAAGGCGTGATTGAGTTTTGTGTTTATTTTTGTATTTGTTCCTTTCTTTTTTCAAAGCAGTAGTACTACTACATAATCAGTGTTCTTAAGTCATAGTTAAACTACAACGTACCATTATGTTTCTCTGGATACTTGCGTTAAAGAAGTACAGTTGGTTGCTTAACCCCATTAACCCTAGACCCTCTGAACATATCTTTTATTGAGAAAATGAAAAGCTTCGTTTTCTTTTTTATACCAGTTACTCCCTCACCGATTCAATTTCAAACTCCATAACACCAATACTAAATGATAGTTCTCAAAGATTGATACTGCCGGTGTCAGTTTCGGCGGCGCATTGCTGCAAACAGTCATGGCACTTCTTTAAAGAGGTTGAAGCTCTCTCGCTGAATTGGGTTGGTAGGAGATATGTTGTGTTTTGTAGCAAACCTTCAGTAGTATATACGTACGTAGTAGTAGTATTAAGAACTATCAGGGGAATATGATATCATCAACACAAACACTAAAAATCCAGAACTAAACAATAGAGATCAAATCTCTACACTATGTGATCCCCCCAAGATAAATGGCTCTGTCACTTCCCGTGATACCTCCTTTCCGTTTTCCAACACAAGCACCATTGCCTTTGGTGTCTTTGGGCCTTCCTTTTGTCCCCCCACCCGCTTTGGCTCGCCCTCGGAAAACTCAGCTCCGCTACTCGCACTATCTACCACCGGCCCGTAATATCCCTGGCCTAAGCTGCTCGCGTGATTCTGCCGCGCCTTGTGCAACATCCCTACCAACGACTCTGCCCCCGTCCCGGCCCCCGCTCCCGCTCCCGCTGGCGTTTTGGGATTCGCCATGCTCGGCGTTGCTAGCGTCTCTGTGCTATTGCTAAACTCGGGAACAATCAGGTTCAGTCCCGGCCGCGCATACGTCGCCCCCGCTTCCGGCAGCCCCGGCGCCTGCGTCCCGTAGGGCGACGTGCCCGGCGGCGGCATCCACCGGTCCACCCACGACACCGGCTCCGCGCGCGCCTCTGCGCTACGCAGCGTCTCAAACGGCCGCTGCGCCGGCCGCGCCCGTCCACCCGCCATTTCGCGCGCCGTCGGCCGCGACGAGCTCGCCCGCGACGAATACAACGACGGCGACGGAATCGGCGGGTACCGCGCGTCAATCTGCGCCATTGCTGCCGCGTAGTACTCCGTTGACGATTGGCTGGGCGCATAGCCCGGCGTGCCGCGGAGCTTGTGCGCTGCCGGGCCCGGCGCGCGCGACGACGCCGTGGACCCGGCGCTACTAAAGATGTCGCGGCGCGCGACGGCGGGGCTGGGCGAGGGCTTCTCGTGCACGGGCGAGTAGAGCCCACGGCTGTCGCGGGAGCGTGTGCGGCGCTTTTCGCGCCGCGAGGGGCCCAGCGCCGCGTCGATACTGCGGAAGCGCGAAGAACTGGGTGCGGGCTTGGACGAGGGCCACGGTGGTGCTTGCGTGGCAATAGCCGACTGGCTGCCGAGCATGCCGCTCGGCAGGATCTTGATAGCCGGCGGGCTGGCCGAGGTTTGGCTGGCGTACCAGGATTCCGGCTCGGAGAGAACGGTTTCGGCCGGGTCGTCGTTGGGCGTGGTGCTTAGCTTGGCGGCTTCGCTGAGCGTGTAGCTGATGGAGGCGAGATTAAAGGCCTCGGTGTTGGCTGTCTGCGGAACGAAGGCATCGGCCCAGAAGGAGCGTGTGGCTTGGGGCGTGGACGTGGCAGCGGGAGCAAGGCCGGGCCAGGCAGGCGCCGGGCGGTCAACCGCGGAGAGAATGTCGCGGGCAGAAGTCTTTTTCCAGTTATGGGAAACGTTTGAGGTGGCGATGCTGAGTTTTGGTTTGCGGGAGGCGGGCTTTGGTGGCTGTAGCGATGGGGCCTGAGGCTGAGATTGGGGTTCTTGCCGTTGCTGTTGAGTAGAGTAAGGATGAGAATGCTGTTGGATAGGATGAGGTTGAGAAACAGCCACCTTATCCTCCATTCTTCTCCAGCCTTCTCTGCCCTCAACCGGTCCCGCAGTCTGTGGATACGCCCGGCCTACATCTTCATACCCTTCTCCATCCGCTCCGCCTGGAAAAGCCGACATAGCATACGGATGCTTCACTCCTCCCCCTGACGCATACAGTTCATCTTCCATCTTCAGCAACACCTCCGGGTCCGTTTGCAGTTTTAGCTTTGGCTGTGTGAGCTTTTTCTTGGGCTTCTGCACTGGCTGTGGCGGCTGAGATGACGAGGCGTTAGTAGATATTGCAAGAGGACTCTCGTGGCGGGCTTTGGGAGCGACTTTCCCCATCACTGCATCCAGGCTCTGGTGGCGTGTGTGATGGCCCAGCCCAAAGGGGCTTCCTCGGCGGTGCAGAGGAGCCTTTAGCGAAGGCGCGGTGGCTGAGGCAGGCGTGGACTCGGCGCTCAAGGCGCGCTGGTGCTTGTGGCTGCCGGCTGCTTCAGCTTTTAATCTTGACTGCCATTCAACAATCAACTTGGATTCATCATCGTTGCTTCCTGCCTCGTCTTGCTCGGGGACCACGCCTAGCTTCTTGGGGTCCTTGGTCAAGATGCTGGGGGACTCTTGTGAGAGTTTGTTCGGACTGTTTTCGGCTTCGGGGATATTGGTGACTGTGATTGCCGGGCCTTCATCGCCGGATATGGGACTCATGGGGTGCGCGGCTTCTGGGTTTGGGATGAGCCCGGGCAAGTCTTGGTCAGGCGGCTCGATGGGGGACATTGCTCGCTTAGCCATGTCTTCCGGTCTGTAAACTAATTTGCCCATTGGTGGGCTCTCTGTATCCACGACCAACAAGCCCTTTTCACCGCGTCCCATGAGCCCATATAGCTTAACTTCGCCCCCTTGAAAGCCCAGCACCGTACTGGTTCCTGCAAAAACCATCTCGCCGTCAACGCCGGTGCGATTCGCGATAACAACCAGAATCTCGTGTTCTGTCTCGGCGCGGATAAGTGGTTCAAGACGAGCAATCCAATACGAGAGAGACTCCATATCAGGCTCATGTGGTATGCGGCTCCATGAAGTGGCGTCTTCTCCAGTAACCCATGACATTGAAATCAAAGCAAGATCGGCGTCGCATTTGAGGATGTGATGGGCGAATTCAAACGCGTCCCATTCAAGTTTACGCGGATGAGGACTAACAGGTTAGCTACAGAGGAACATCCTCTCAGCCGCTAAGCAAACACTCTACTTACTTGAGATCAGCACATATTCCCACGGCCACCTGGCCCACACCTGGCACCCACTGCACGCCAAATCCAGACCCCTCCATGGCCCAGTTTTCATCGGTAGTAAACAGGTGCGTCTTGCGATACTTCATCATGGTTTCGCCCTCGCGACTGACCATGATTAGCGAGTTATAGAACCCTGGCCCGTCGGCAAAGATGCCGCTGGCGTCTACCTTTTCCGGATACCCCACAGCCACATGGCAGTCATGTCGAAGAGCCGCAGTACGCGCCCACAGCGACGAGATGCCGCTCAGCGACGGCTCAAGAAATGGCTGGATGGCCTGGCGCGAAACAAAGTTGTACCCGGTAAAAGCCAGCTCGGGGAGCAAGATGAGATCGAGTTTGTCGGCGTCAGTGGCTTTAAGGAGGACGCTGTCAGCGCGGCTGAGGTTGTTGTCGACGTCGCCACGCACAGGCGAGAACTGAAGACAGCCGATGCGCATGGCGGGCGACAGGAGAGTTTACAGGAAAGGGGAACCTTGAACGCGTAAAAGAGAGAAAGCGGCGAGAGAGAGGCAGATAGTGAAGTAAACGAGAGACGATAGTTGGAAATGCGTGGTGGGTGAGAGTATAGAAAAAAAAAAAAGCAAACAGGTGATTTGATCAAGGAATGAGTGGGAGGAAAGCATGAAAAGGGAAATACATATGTACATATGTAGATTAATTATTAATTACAGGTTTACTATGCTGAAGAGATAAATAAGATAAAAAGAGAAGAGGAGGATACGTGACAAGGCCCAGGAACAGAACCTTGGAGAATACTACATACTACCATAGTACATGGCTACTTTTTTTTTTCTGGACATATATACGTACACATACATACTTCAAGGAGCTTAATCCAATTTCTTCAAGCACAAGCATCTTGAATCATGTGCTTGCACATACCCAAGAGGAAAGTCACGATTCCTCCAGCAAGCAAGAAAATCACTGTTGCACTGCCTCCAGCGCCATCGTGAACTGACAAATCAGAGATATCTTTTTATGCAGGTTTTGTGGCAGACCTGATAGACGAGAAAGAAAGAGGGAAAAACGGCCTGAGCCAACTGGTTAAGTGGTTTTGAGTACCCAAAAGGAGATGATAAAAAGGGCTCTACATACATACATACGTACTGGGGAAAGGGTCTGTTTGCATGAGACATACATATAAATAGATTGGGCGTTGTATTTCCTCTGATTTCTTCGGCCGAAATTTAGATTGAGGTGCAGGCAAAGCTAGCATGCAGCGTAGAACCTTGGGTTTGTTTTCTGTACTGGTATGTATGGATGCATGGTATGGTACATACATACGTATATGTACCATGTACAAGGTACATATAAAGTAAGATGGATGAAAGGCGTAAAGTGCAAAGTGGGCCTGCGCACACCCCGCGGCGGCTATTGGTGTTGTGTGATTGGCTGCTGAGCTTGTGTAAGTTGAAAGTGGGGCTACGCCCAGACTTGAACCCAGACTAGGGTTCTTTAACGTCTTACAAGTACATATGTATATCAACGCCTTTTGGTAGTTGGATATACATACATACATACATACATACCATACAGTAAGTGTAATATGTACACAACCAAAACTGGTCCAATAGATGCAAATCAATCATGTGGTGTTACCGACAGGTCAATACCAAAATCTTGTTACCCACATGTCTGTCCTCCACATCCTTTAATCTACCGAACCCACCCCCTCCTACCCAATCGCATCCAGCCAGCCGCGTAAGACAAAGCCAGCTTTTCTCGTCCTTTCTCATGCCAACATTCTTGTCTGACCAGGAAACCTTGTGACAAAAAGGCTCGGCTTGCCCAGTTCGTCTTGCTCCCAGTACATACATACATGCATACATACATGTACATAGCATGTACATACGTATATGTACCAACAAACGTATTGCTACATTACTTAAAATAGACAACCTCATCACAACTTGCTGTTCGGCCGGAGTCTCTCCCCGTATGTACTTTTAATGATATATAAAAATAGTCTTTCCTGTCCGTCTGTTAGAACTTCCCCTGGAGCCAGCCACAAACAAACGAGTACTTTTTAACCCTTTGTTCTTTCTTGCTTTTTTTTCTTTTTTGTGTTTGTTTTGTTCTGTTTTCCCCGACTGTGCAAGATCTATACCTTTCTGGCGTGGCGTTGTGCAACTATGTACCATGTCGTGTCCTTGGACTTTTGTCGTCCTCTCCCGCCTCCCATTCGTGGCTAGTTAGCAGGTTCTGTGCATAGCGGGTCATCAGAGAGTACGATGTATGTACTATGTACATATTAGCAACACAGGCGTCACGGTTTCGCTACCACGTTGGCATCTCAGAGTGGCGTACGCTTTGTTCCTTGGCCATCTAAATAAAGAACATCCACGTCCTTCCTCTGGCACATCACATATACAGATAGCTTCCTTACGTCTTGCGACATCTAAGCGCCTCCTATATACAAGAAACAACAGAATCCTCTTTCTAGCTTTGTCCACCACCACCAGTTCTTCGTCGACTTCCGCGGAGCCATGCATGCGTCTAAAGATAGAACAGCCATCATGCTATGCCAAGATAAATAGGTCCATCCGAGATCATTCACATTCTCTCATCCGTACCCTTCTCTTTCCCGTACAGCCTGTTTCATTCCCAGGTGTTCCTATCGTCAAGTGACTCCTAAATCAGTTTCTCTGCAGTCTGCAATTACTGCGGCTTGACCTTCAGAGTGTCGTTGGGACCAATGTTGGGAAAGGTCGTCTTACTGTTGACATTGTTCCAGCCAAACCAAGCCGAGCGCGTACCAGCCGGGCTATACATATCTCCTTGTTAGCACTTATTCTTTCTTCTCTTCCTTCTTCGTTATAGTACATGCAGAGATGGAAACTCACTTGGTCACAGTCATCACTCCGCTATCCTGCTCAGCACTGTAACCCCACGACACGGTCCAGTCCACATTGTTGGCGCACTTGTGCGCGTAAAAGTTGTATGTCTTCCAGTCGGTGTTTGCCGGTAGGGCAGTGACCACGCTGCAGCTAAGAGTAGCGTAGCCAGCAGACGACAGATCAAAGTTGATAATAATGGCTTCGAAATCAGAGTTGTAGACTATGTGTTTTTTTCTTCGTGTTAGTAGCATTAAGGATATGAAGGGAAAGGATAAGAAGGGAGAAAGAATACTAACCGCGAGTCATGTCCGAGATAGACCAGGTGCTGGCCTCCTCCAGGTCAACAACAGACTTCAGCTCATCACGCGCCTTCAAGCGCCGCCCACTCAGTCCTTTTCTCCAGCCCTGCAGTGCGCTACCGCTGCTGACAAAAGCCCCGTTGGACGCTTCATGCACTCCATCCGAGATGGTGCCATACGCAAACCCATCCGCCACAGCCACCGAGAGCGTCAGTCCCGTCGATGTCTGCGTAGAGTTGGAGATACACACCTGGTCACTGATGGTGGCCAGAGCAGCCCCAGCTCCCGTCACTGTCACGTGACACTCGGTCACGTTGCTGGAGCCAGTGGATGCGGTCACATGGTAGGTGCACGAAGGTTTGGCGGTATCGCACGTGCGGCTGAGTGATTCGAGGGTCAGCGAGGAGGACGAGCGAGACGGGAGCGAGAAACCATAGGCCAGAGCGCTGAAGAAGCAGGCCACGAACCAGAAGAAGAACTTCATGGCTTCTTGTTTGCTTGTTTGCTTGTTGTCTTGAGAGAACTAGAAAAAGAAAATGCGTTTGTGTAGAAAGGAATCAGAAACACTAGAGCAGAATATGCAATGATTGCAATGATTCGAGAATATCTGTGGGCAAGGAGATGATGGAAAGTGAGTGAGAGCTTCTTTTTATACTGAACTGAATGCCAGTGAACGCCGTGCAATGGGGGATACAGCAAACAAAGAACAAGTTCATCATCAAAGAAAGGCAAAAGCTGATCGACATGAGGCCAACAAACAGAAAGAAAAGCACTGGCTCAAGGGAGTTTACATACGTACATGTTTGAGGAAGGGTGTGTGTTTGTGCACGGAGCTATGGTACAAGCTGTTTGTTTCACGACCATTTGGACATGCTGAAGAACGGCATCGTGGACAGCAAGAGTGGGTGTTTTGATATCTGGAATTGGGGTTTTTTTTGTTGTTTTGAAGCTGTACAGACTGATGGGAGGGCAAACATGATGCAAGCACAAGATACTGATTCAGGCAATACGTAGGATATCAATTTCGATGTTTGGACGTGTCTGTAGACGGACAGACACATTTTGGGAACGATACCACCCAAGTGACAGCAAGCCCTGTATTACAAACTGGCCTTCATATGCTGGAGGGTTTGGCTAAAACAAAAACACACTTGTGCCACACAGGAGAAGAGTTGTGTTTTTTTTTCTTTGTAAATGATGGACCTCTACAACGAGGCCGAAAGCTTTGCTGTGAATGGGACTGTGTGACTGAAACTGAAAAGGAAGTCATGAAATGCCAAGAAGACTGGAAAATGAATAAGAAGGTCAATAGGATACATGGGGCTGATGAGACAGTCGGTCGACATGGCGTTGACGTAGAGTGTAGAAGGTTTGGGGAAAAGCTTCGTTGATCTACAGAGTGTGCATAGAGCTAGAGGGACTTATAGGTGATCTGCAGGCTGAATAGAAACGCACTAGAGAGTCAATAAGGAGTCGGTAGGGTTATGGCGGGTTTAGAAGCAGGTTGTACAAAACCGTCCATACATATGTACGTACTTGTGTACGTACATACATAGCACATACCATATGTACGTAGTAGTATGTTGTATGTGTGATGTGCAAAACTGCCGGGATGAAGAGAATAGATAGCACAATAAGCATAAACTTGAATGAGAAAAAAAAGCCCATGCATGCTGTGCCATGCCGTTTCTTGGTAGTCTTTGATCATGTGACAAACTTGTCAAAGAGGAAAGAAGATAGAAGAACCAAGTTGGCCGCCACGAGAACCAAGCCCATGCCTTTGTTCTTTCTGCTGGGACAATAGCGTTACATTGGAAGTCAATGGGTAACAGAGCAGGGCTGGTATGTACTATGTACATATGTATATATGTATTTATGTGCATGTACTTGTTTGTCGGTTGAATTTCCGATGCAACAAGGCATAGGCGACTTTTTAGATTGGAAGTAAATGTTTATTAATAGTCAAAGCCAAAGCAAGCCAAGTCGATGAGCAAGATGACTAGAGGAAAATGGGAAGCCGTAATAAAAGAATGGGTGTATTCTCGGATGCAAACGTGACGAGGAATGTTTGTTTGTAGTATGTACATACATGCATATGTATGTAGTAGTGGTTAGTATGAGTATTGATAGTAAAATGTTAGTACTCAACAGTAGATGTGACGGTGATCTTCAGGGTTCAAGGAAGCAGCTAAGAATGAGGGGTTTTTGTTGTTTTTCGTCAAAGTAGAAAGAAGAGTCAGATATTGATAGACAAGACGATAGAGAAGAAGGGGCCGGGGGAGGGGGTCGGCGCTTGAATACAAGGAAGTAAATAGCATGGGATTTAGAGCGCAGCATGTATGTATTGTATGTATGTACATAGTACATGTGTACCAGTACAAGTACAAGTTCCAACATAGTAAGCCTGTAGTTTATTTAAAGGTACATAAAAAATCAAAATGCAAGTCTGGCGCTTATAAGGATCCCAGACCCTGAAAATGGCGCCCTTTTGTTGCGTACCCAAGATGAGACTTGATATGTGATTGGTTATTTATATATATATATACATATATACATACATAAAAAGCAACGCAAACCAAAAACCAAAAATCCATTGAAGAAAATGCCAATGCAGCTATGTACTGATATATGTATGGTATGTATGTGTGTGATCCAGAGTCCAATGTGACGGTGTTTCTATCATTAGACTTGCCTTGTATGTATGTGTATGTATGGGCAGGGACTGTAGTGTGGTATATACTGCGTACATACACACATACATACATACATGTGGCTCACTCATAAGCTAGATGTACAATATAGTCAGTTTGGACCAGTACGCACGTATGGATGTAGCTGTACATTCATACAAGCGCTTTCCAGCCCTCTTGATTTGGTTTGGAGGACTGCAAGGCGCCAATAAGCCAAGTCCCTTTATGCTTACATACATATGTACATACATACATACATACATACATACATACATACACACTACTTACTACTTACATACATAGGCCCTCTTCTTTCAGTCGGCTTCCACCACTACTTGTACATACCCGTCTCTGTCTTTCATATGTAATGCCATGTCCGCTTTTCTTTCCCTTCTTCTTTGTCCATCTTGACTTTACCCGTTTTTTATCTTCTTCTTTTCCTTTGTTCCTTTGCTCGGTCGGCTTTGTCCTCCGCCTTCTGGATCGTCCCGCAGTCTTATTCGTTTTTGGACATCAATAAGGGAAGAATCAAAAGCACGCAAGTTACAATAAGTCTCGTCACACGTCTAGTAAAGAGCAAAACTCAAGGAATAAGGCACAACAACAACTACAACAAGAAGAAGAAGAAGAAGAAGAAGAAGAAGAACAAAGAAACAGTCAAGCAGAATGCCTCCCGTTTCACACACCCTCCGCCTCCTCCTCCTCCCCCTCCTCCTTCTCCTCCTCCTCGCTCCCCCCGTTACTGCCATCAAAGTCACCCCCGGCTCGCCCTGTTCGCAGTACTGCATGGACAATGAAAACGATGACCCCTTCAACCCCGCCTCTTCGACCACTACCATCAGCGACGTGGTGTGCACCGACGACGGCTTTGCCAATTCCACTACCGGCACAAAGTTTAGAGACTGTATCCAGTGTCTGCAGAAGAGTGACAAGGTCAACGGCACCGAGTCGGATTTGGGGTGGATGTTGTGTATGTTCTTTCTTTCTTTCTTTCTCTCTCTCTCATACACCTAGTCCTCTCTCACACCAAAACTAACACTCACAGATAATCTGCGCTACGTCCTCGGCACCTGTCTCTACCAGCCATCCCTCCTCCCAGAGGACCAGCAAATCAACTCACCATGCCTTATTCCCTCTGCCTGTCAGCCCCTCCAACCTGCTATCCTGCAGGTCAACACGTCTGCCACCAGCCTGACTACATATGAGTATTGCTCAACCGGTGGCAGTCTACTGTCGTCCAAGTGGGAAGGCTCATGCACGAGTTGTCTGCAGAGCACTACGGACCAGTACTACTTGTCCAACTGTAAGTTTTTCTTCTTTTTCTTTCTCTTTTTCTTTCTCTTTTTCTTTCTCTTTTTCTTTCTCTTTTTCTTTCCTCCCTTTTTCATGCCCAAAACACTAACTCCCACAGTCCTCGCCGTGCTCAATGGCGCCTGCTCCCAACGCCCCGCTGCCGGCTCTCTCCTTTCCATCTCCGGCTCCATCTTCTCCCGCTCCCCCGTCAACGCCTCTTCCTCTTCCTCCTCTTCATCCACTGCCGACTCTGGTCCTGGCACCTCCTCCACTTCCACCATGAACACCCCCACCATCGTCGGCATCGCCGTCGGCGCCTCGCTCGTCTTTATCGGCGGCATCGCCTTGTTCTGGGTCTACTTCCGCCGCCAACACCGCCTCGCCGCCGCCGACGCCGCCCGCTCACCCGTCTCCGATTTTTCTCCATCCATCGAGAAGAGCATTGGCGGTAGCTCCGCTGCCACCAGCTTCGCCATGCGCACCCGCTCGCCTTCTCCAATGAACCCCGCCCAGGACCACAAGCCCTCAGCCTCCTGGGACACTACCGCGTCCATCTCGGCTTTCCGCTACAACGCAGAGTACTATGACGGCACTGCCGAGGCGGCTGCTGCACGCGGTCACGTCAGGGGAGGCAGTGCAAACGGCAGCGCAAGCACCATCGCCTCGCTGCACCCCGCATACATTCCCCCCGGCAAAATCACACGCAACTCTCCCACCAGCATCTCACGTGACTCTCCCAGCGCCTGCAGCAGCGAATCGCCCGCCCCGCTGCCTGACTTTACTTTTCCTAAGAAACCCAAGCCGTCGCCGCTCTCCATCACCACTTCTTCCTGCAGCGCGCCCGGCCCCGCCCCACGCGCCAGCATCGCCACCATGGAAGCCCTGCACACGGCCATGCAGGACCCCAACTTTGTCATGCCGCCACCGCCGCCGCCACCACAGCAGCAGTCGCAGCAGAAGAGCAAAAAGCCAATGGTGCCAATCCTAAGTATCCCGTCTGTGAGCCAGATTCGCGGGCAAAAGAAAAAGTTCACACCGCCGCAGATCGTGATTCATGGGGCGAGCCCAATTGCTGAAGAGGACGAGATGCAGCATGAGATCTCCGGGCCGATTCTTGGAGAGAGAGGTGCAAAAAGATTTGAAGATACCGCGCCGTTTTCTGGGCCGAGATAGGCGGTTTGTAACGGAGGGAGAGTTCTGGGTTGGAGGGCTGTATGATTATGACTTTAGGATACCTTGATGGCGTTTAGTTTTGGTTGATTTTTGATGCTCGCTGGTCTACAATTTCATCGCAATGTACACTATAATTTAACTGATATTACTGCTCAAAACTGCAACTTACCAACTGGTAGCCAAGCAAACAATACGTGCAATGCTTCACTTTTACATATCACACAACTCATCACACGTACGTACACGTACAAGTACAATGTACACAAAGCACGCCTAAACTCAGCCAAGACGTTGTCCTGGTCCGCGCGTCCGCCATGAATCAGGCAGCGGTCCGGATCCCAGCGACACACCCGTCGATCTACCCACACCAACACCACTACCGGTCGCACCCCCTCCGCCCAGCCGCTGTCCACCAGCACGTCCGGGTCCCGGCGTAAAACGGCCCTGCAGGAACCGCGGCGTCGTGGTGAACACCGACACAAAGCCAGGAGTCGGCAGCAGATTGCGGCCTCGGCCAAACTCTGGCCACAAGCGCGTAGCAAAGTCGTACGTATGCGCAGCCAGAATGCCGGCAATCTGCAGCGGCAACATGTACATGCCGCTGTTGGGGTCCTGTAGGAAGCCCATGAGAATCAAGGCATACGGCATCAGCTGCGCAGGAATGGTAAAGAAAAAGAGCGACGCCTGTTGGCCGCGCTTGTCCTGAGATGTCGTGTATGTGAGCGCAATCAAAAAGCCGGGCAGAAAAGTCGCATACACGTTGGACAAGCCCAAGTACAGGCCGAGCTCATTAAAGCCCTGGACACGCACATCATAGTTAGCACTTGAGGAAGACACAGAAAATGGCAGTAATAATATTGTATTACAAAAAAGAGGAATAGTAAAATAAAAATGTAGGGCGCTAAAAAAACCACCTGGTCAAGTATCTAGTACTCGCCAAGCCATCCATATAGGCATCCCACCAATCCACACCACGGCACACCCTTTATTTTGCGAATGATGGGGACCGTGATGCAGAGCTAATCTTCCTCGAGTTCAGGAACCGCTTCAGTTGATATGCACTGGGCGGGCAGATAGTCGAGGTGCATGTTTGGAATCACATAAAATATTCATACACAAACTCCTGGGCAGCACACTTACAATAGTCATCAGCGCCACACAAATCAAGTACCACACCACATCTTCCTTGCTCCGGAACCGGCTGTTGCCCATTTCCAGCTCAACTAAGCCGCGATACAGCATAAACGGATCAAACAGCATACCCAGACTTGGGCCCGTCAGCAGAAACGACGTCGGGAGACGCCAAAGCTGCGGAGGGAGCTGCAGAAACTGCTGCCAGGTGAACATGATCCACGAGTAAGGTAAGACATGGGTGTAGACGAGAACCGACATGCTGAACGCCGCAGCAGTAACGGTTCTGTGGTGCGTTAGGATTGCTGAAGACCGGTGAGTGAGTGTCGCTGTCCAGAAGCTTACCTCGCGATGGGAGGCAACTCCCAAAACGCGTCCACAACAGACATCTTGAATAAAAGATTTCAGAAAATGCACAGGGCGTTTCCAGTCTGGTAGAAGGTATGAGAGTTGCAATCGGTTGAGGGAAACAAAAGAGTGTAGATATAAAAACTCTCCAAAGAGTTTTGTATGACAAAAGAAAGAAAAAAGAGAATTTGCGAAACCCAAGAGAGAAAGCTGCTTATATATGCAGATTCTTTCTTCACAATGTAACCATAGTGTTCTTTTCGTCAATAGAGTGTAATGGAAGAGAAGAGAAGAGAAGAAAGGTTTGCTTTGGAAAAATTTCAGACCTTGCTTAAAAAGACAGCAAGATGATTTTGTAGTGGAGACCATACTCAGTGGGGCGACTGTGCACGTGCTGGATCACGTGCGTAGGTCGACGCTTGTCGAGGCTGGGTTACGCTTGACGGCTAAGTTAGGGTTGTAGGCTTGAGCGGCATTGTTGTCGGCGACTAGACTCCAGAGGGCTACGATGATACCTGAGGCGCATTTCTTGCCGTGAGTTTTTTTGCTGCAACTTTCACAATAGTATCATATACCATACAACGTCTCTTTCATTTAACTCACGTTTGTAATATCTACAATACTACAACAACATCCTTTGTCCTCCACTTCAAATTCCATACCTGTATACACACACACAGAGAGCACCTACTACATACATACTACCAAAAACATGTCTTGGGAGGCCCGTAGCGCCGAGCGCGAGACTGAAGCTACGGCGGCCGCCTGGGAATCCGCATACGGCGCTATCTCGGGAGCTGTCAAGTGGGGTATTGGTGCCGGAATCATGGCGGCTGTCGGCATGAAGATGTCGCCAGTATACCGCGGTCTGACTATTCAGTTCAAAATGTATGTATTCCCTCTTTCAAGCCCATTCAAAAATCTAAAAACAAAAATAATAAAAAATAAAACATTATAAAAAATTCAAGCTGACATGACCGGGATCTAGCTATATGCAAATGTCGGCCATGATCCTTGGAGGAATGATTGAGGCCGACTCTAGACTGCGCATGTTTGAAGCGCGCATGCGCCAAATTCGGCGACAGGAAATGGAAGCACAGAAATGGAACCGTTTGATGGCTGAGTATGATGATGAGGAGAATTAGCATTCAACATGAGTCAACAAGTGGCATATGAATACTTGTGGGTAAATATGTAGATGCGCATTACGTACATGTCTAAATTAAACTCAATAAAACAGCCCAACGCCCAAGCCCAGAACGGTCAGAAACAGCCATGTATGTATGTATTCATTCATAATCTTCCCCTTTCAGCTTTCCTTTTATTGTTGCTACACTTGAAACTTTTTCGGGTCCATGTTGAGCTTGCATAGTCGTACCACACAGCCACTCAACTGCAATAGCGTCTGAACGCCTTCTAGAATCTTCATGTGCGTGAAGCCAATAACCTTGATAAACTCCAGCTTCTCATGCTCGCTCAATGTAGGAATCGTCTTGGTCACCTTGAACATGGTACTGATAATATCATGACTCGAGTATCCCAAGTCCCACAGCTCCCGCAGTGCATCCAGTGCCGCATCGACGTTTCCCTCGTGGCACGCTTTGAGCATGGCCTGCACCTTGATGGGATGCGGCGAGTCAACCACCTTGAACACATTGTCGCCAGACACAAACCCAAACCCAGCATGTGTCGACTGCAAGTTGTTGATGGCCTGCCGCATGTCGCCCTCGGCACTAAACACCAGCGCCGCCAAGCCGTCGTCGCTGTATTGCACCTTTTCTGCCTCGATGATCTGGAGCAACCGTTTGACCACCTGTTCGTCTGTCAGACGCGCGTACCGCAGAATAGCGCAACGGGACTGCAGCGGTTCAATGATCTTGTTGGACTGGTTGCATGCAAAGGCAAAGCGGGTGGTGTTGGAGTAAATTTCCATTGTGCGGCGCAGGGCTTGTTGGGCACCAGATGTCATCGAGTCGGCTTCGTCGAGGATAATCAGCTTGTGGCGGCCGTGGGGGAGAGTGACTTTTTTCTGGGCAAAGGCCTTGATTCGGTTGCGCACAACGTCGATACCTGAAAGATGCGTTAACTGGTGTTGTGTTGTGAAAAGAGATAATAGGGAAATCAAGTACCTCTCTCATCACTAGCATTAAGCTCCAAAACAGCCTCTTTGTAAGAGTCTCCGAGAAGCTGGCGCGCCAGACATAGCACACTGGTTGTCTTTCCGATACCAGGCGTACCTGAGATGATCACATGCGGCATGTTACCCTCCCGGGCAATAATTTTAAGACGCTCGATAGTCTCGGTGTTTCCCACTACGTCATCGAGAAAGACCGGTCTGTACTTTTCCACCCTGTGTGATTGTTAGACTTGTCAATGGTGTATGGCGGAGTGGGTAGACCTACCAAGGCAGCTCATAGGTGGGATTTCCGCCGGCAGCAGAAGCCAGAGCTTTGGTAGTGGCTGAGCTTGACGACTCGCCCGTTTCTTCTTTGTGTAAAGTCATTGGGGATGATGAAATAGAGAGAGGGCAGAACCGATGGAGATGATTAACGCTGGACGTCAACTTCTAGGCGCGTCAAGTCGCGTAAATTGATATTGGCTTGAAAAGCATTAACCCTGTATTTTTAACCCTACTGAAAATAAAGTCGCGGATTTCCTTAAGGCTTTTTTTTTTTTAATACGAATTGGCGTGCAATTTTCAATGAACGAGTTATCCGACCCACCCATTACATTCACGTGATTTTTTTGACCGGTGAGATGAGGCCTCATTGCGGACAAATTCAACTGATGTACATAGAATGGAAGTAAGTATACTTTGTAGGCAGCAAAGATATGAAACTTTCAAAAAGGAGAAGTGTTGTAAAAAAGTGAAGGTGAAGAACAAAGTGAGACATTGGCCAAGGGTTTGTACTATTTTCTGATTCAATGTACAAGTTTCTGACATTTGATTTTTCATTTAATGAAAGTTGCTATGGATAGTTGTGTGTGTGTGTGTTTTGTTTTTAAACATTACAGAAGATACCATACATTTCGTTTGCTTGCTTGACTCTGCAGCTATCCTCGCAATTAACCCTAATTCCCCTCTCTAAAGTCTATCACATCCAAGTTCTAAACTTGACCACAAATCGAAGCCGAGACATTAGTTAGCTAAGCTAAACAGGCAGCGCCAGTTTCAATTAACCTCAGTTTCCGAAATCAGCGCATTCAAGACTTCTTGGTGTGCGCCCAAGTGCTCCCAAGTTTAGAGCAGTCACAGCACGGCTTAAGCGGCGATACAAACAACACCCCGGCTGCTGTCATCTGCACCCAGCATCTCTTGATTTTCATACAGGCACAGAATCCACTAACAGACCTATTGCTATTCTTATTCTGCTACATACATACATACCTGGCGTCCCCTCGCATCTGTATTTGTTGCTTGTTCTCCCTTTGGCTCTTTTAAAGGCACTAGCCTTGCTTATCTGACGCCGCATTCTTGTTTTTTGCTGCTGTGTTCTACTGCATTAAAAAGGGTACACTAAAATACAGCAGCTATTCTCCTTGCCGCAACCCGGCATGTCTCGACCAGTCGACCTGTCTCGCCCGACGGAATCGCCCGATCGTCCGCTGTCATCGCACAACTCCGATTCCGAAAGCGATCTCGACCTCGAGCTGGAAGAATTGGTGCCGCGTTTCGACTCTCCGCCGCCTGCTGCGTCGTCTATTCCGTCCGCCTCCTACACTGTTCCCAACTCATCCTCCCAGTCCGGTCCGCGATATGTGCTGAGAAAACTCCGCATGGGAAACAGACGATCTACGCGCTACGGCGATCTCGGCCAGAACCGCGACGATAACGACGAAGACTCACATGCTCTGCTCGGCATGGACGGACACAGCCGCCGCGACTCGGGGCCTATGTACGACGACGATTCCCCACTGCTGCCGTCAGACGGAGGCCACAACTTGAGTGGTATAGGCTCATCGCTTGCCCAGCAGCGCCATAAAAAGCAAAGCTTTGTTGACCGCTTAAAGGCTCGCATACACGGTCTTGCCCCCTGGGCGACGGGCCAGCGCTCTCCCCGGCTTTCGACCAGCAATGGCGATGGCTCCGACGATGAGGAAGAGGAACACAATACTGGCTCGGCGCGGGTTGTGGCTGTTGGCTCTACGCAGACGGTGCGCTTCCCCCCAAACAGTGTGTCAAATGCCAAGTACACAGCGCTCACGTTTTTGCCCATTTGTCTGTACAACGAATTCTCCTTCTTCTTCAACATGTACTTTTTGCTGGTGGCTCTTTCGCAGGCTATCCCCGCCCTGCGCATCGGCTATCTCCTGACTTATATTGCCCCGCTTATCTTTGTCCTGTGCATTACCATGGGAAAAGAAGCCTGGGATGACATTGAGCGTCGCCGCCGCGACACCGAAGCCAACTCGGAGGGATATACTGTAATTAGCTTTGACGAACCCACCGGCCGTCGTGATGCCCGTAACAAGCGCCACGATCGTGCCCTGCGCTCGGAAACCATTACCAGCCGCAGCAAGCGCCGCCCCAACAACGTCGACCGCCTCTCGGATGTGCAGGAAGAAGAAGAAGCCCTGGAAAACGATGGCGGCGTCCTGTCCTCGTCTATTCGCGAAGTGTGGAAAAAGTCCAAGGATCTCAAGGTTGGCGATGTGCTCAAGCTTGGAAAGGGCCAGCGCGTGCCGGCTGATGTGGTGATTCTCAAGTGCTACAGCGATGACCACCCGCGCGCCTCCATGGCCGTCGACGACTCGACCCCGGCTCTACTCGAAAACCTTGACGACAGTGGCGGCGTCGCCAAAAGCCAAAAGAAGGAGAAAAAGAAGGAAGGTTCAGGCGGCGAGACGTTTATTCGCACAGACCAACTGGACGGTGAGACGGACTGGAAGCTCCGTCTAGCCTCGCCCCTGACACAGAATATTCTCACTGAAGAGTTTGTGCGGCTCCGTGTTACGGGTGGCAAACCTGACCGCAAGGTTGGCGAGTTCACCGGTACACTGGAGCTGCTTGAGTCTCGTTCGGCAGCACAGAGCAGTGCCACACCGGGTCTAGGCCCGGCGGCGCTGGCTAACTCGGCAGCACTGTCGATTGATAACACGGCGTGGGCCAACACGGTGATTGCATCTCACGGTATCACTCTGGGAGTCATTATGTACACCGGTCCCCAGACGCGGTCTGCTCTGTCGACGGCGCCGTCTCGGTCTAAGACGGGCTTACTCGAGTATGAAATCAATTCGCTGACCAAGATTCTGTGCGGACTGACGCTACTGCTCTCGGTGATCCTCGTGGCGCTTGAAGGCTTTGGAAACACGGACGGAGTTATTTGGTACGTCAAGGTTATGCGCTTCCTCGTACTCTTCTCCACCATTGTGCCCATCAGTCTGCGTGTCAATCTCGATATGGGCAAAAGCGCCTATTCGTACTTTATCCAGCACGATCCTGGCATGCCCGGCGCCCTTGTCCGGACAAGCACGATCCCCGAGGATCTCGGCCGCATTGAGTATCTGCTGAGCGACAAGACGGGCACCCTGACGCAGAATGAAATGGAAATGAAAAAGATTCATATTGGTACAGTGTCGTACGCCAACGAAGCCATGGATGAAGTCTCGGACTATGTCAAGCAGAGCTTTGGAAATATCCATGCCAACACACTGGTTACTCCTTCGTCAACCGGTGCAGCTACCTCAGGCGGTCGTGCGCGACGCGAGATTGGATCGCGTGTTCGTGATGTTGTTCTTGCGCTGGCTCTCTGCCACAATGTCACGCCTACGATGGAAGATGACATCAACGGCGAGCAGGTTGTGGCATACCAGGCGTCGTCGCCCGATGAAATTGCCATTGTCCGCTGGACCGAAGCCGTTGGTCTGCGTCTGGCATACCGCGATCGCACTAGCATGGTTCTCGAATCAACCGACTCCAACAAGACAGTTGTCCAGGTGCGCATCCTCGACATCTTTCCATTCACATCTGAGGGCAAGCGCATGGGCATCATTGTACAGTTTCTCGAGTCGCCGGCCTCTGCTGCAGATGCTTCTCTTGACAGTGGTGAGATTTGGTTCTACCAAAAGGGTGCGGATACCGTCATGGGCGCCATCGTGGCTGCCAACGACTGGCTCGACGAGGAAACTTCTAACATGGCGCGCGAGGGTTTGCGAACCCTAGTCGTCGGCCGTCGCCGGCTGTCGGCCCAGCAGTACCGCGAGTTCTCCACGCAGTTTCAACAGGCGTCCATGGCTCTCGTCGGCCGCGATGCCGGCATGGCGTCTGTAGTTTCGCTGCATCTGGAGCGCGACCTGGAGCTTCTTGGTGTCACGGGCGTCGAGGATAAGCTGCAGCGTGATGTGAAGCCGTCATTGGAGCTGCTGCGCAATGCTGGTATCAAGATTTGGATGCTGACGGGTGACAAGGTCGAGACGGCGCGCTGCGTGGCTGTCTCATCCAAGCTTGTGGCTCGCGGCCAGTACATTTACACGGTGCAAAAACTGCGGTCCAAAGACAATGCCCAACAGCACCTGGATTTTCTGCGCTCCAAGCCTGACTCATGTCTGCTCGTTGACGGCGACTCGCTGGCGCTTTTCCTCTCGCACTTCCGCTCAGAGTTTGTCTCGGTGGCTGTCAAGCTGCCCACGGTCGTTGCCTGTCGCTGTTCGCCAGGACAGAAAGCCGAAGTGGCCCGGCTTATCCGCGAGCACACCAAGAAACGTGTGTGCTGCATTGGCGACGGTGGCAACGATGTCAGCATGATTCAGGCGGCCGATGTCGGCGTGGGCATTGTCGGAAAAGAAGGGCGACAGGCGTCGTTGGCAGCCGACTTTTCGATTGAGCAGTTCTTCCATTTGACCAAGTTGCTGGTATGGCATGGGCGCAACAGCTACAAGCGGTCGGCGAAGCTGGCGCAGTTTGTGATTCACCGTGGCTTGATTATTGCCGTGTGTCAGACGGTGTACAGTATCTCAATCAAGTTTGAGCCCGAGGGTTTGTACAAGGTGAGCGCGGTCTTCTTTCAACGGCGCGTGTATTACATACTAACTTTGATAGGATTGGCTCATGGTTGGCTACTCTACAGTCTACACCGCCTTCCCCGTTCTCTCGCTTGTTCTCGACCGTGATGTGGACGAAAACCTCGCTACCCTGTACCCCGAGCTGTATAAGGAACTCACCTCTGGCCGCTCTCTCTCGTACCGCACATTCTTCATCTGGGTCTTTGTGTCTATTTACCAAGGCAGCATCATCCAGGGCTTTGCCCAGATTCTCACCCAAGTCGACGGTCCCAAGATGCTGGCCGTCAGCTACACGGTGCTGGTGCTGAACGAGCTGCTCATGGTGGCCATTGAGATTATCACGTGGCACTGGATCATGGCAGTTAGCATTATTGGCACGTTTTTGATGTATGTGATATCCGTTCCGTTCTTGGGCGGCTATTTCGACCTGGCTTTTGTGGGATCTATGTAAGTGCTTTCTCGTCCTTGACTGTACCTGGTTCTTTTGCATGATGAGGGATGTGCTAACCCACGACTTGTAGTGGCTTTCTATGGCGCTGTGCCGCTATTGCTGCCATCTCGCTTGTGCCGCCGTATGCCGGCAAGGTGATTAGCAGGACAATGAACCCGCCCTCGTACCGCAAGGTACAGAATACCTGATGCTCTCATCGCTTTTCTCCTCTCTTCATTTCTTTTTCTCTTCAATTCCCATATGCATCTTGTGTTTATGCCGGTTAACTTTGGGCGTTCATTTCTGAGTCTGGGCTGAGTCTTGCAAGGCTTGTATTGTTTTGGCTTCTGGAGGGTTTTTATTCTTTTGCTGTTTTCTTTGCTGTGGAATAGAGCGTGTTTTGTTGCTGAATATGCATCCGACTTTTACTATACAATAAAATGTACTTGTCTATGTCTATCTTACATCCATCGCCTGTCTATATGGTTGGCTTCGAAACGCCTAGTCCAAGTTCACCACCTGCCATTGTCCCGTCACTCCTTCAGAATACCCATCCAGGATTCTATTTACCAGTCCGCCCTGTCTCAAGCGACGGTACGACGGCGCATTATCCTGTGTGATGTATCCTGCATATTTGTCCACAAAGCCATCTGGCCCCGACACAATCACCAGCTTGTATGCGCCATCTCCGCCTGGCCGCGCCACAACCTTGGGCTGGTGCTCGCTGTACGGCCCTGCGGCTACAGGTAGATATGGGCCTGGCCGCTCTGTTACCGCATTGCTGCGCTTGGCACTTCCGTCAATGCCCAGGGCATTCTTGATGTCCGCATCGCCAATAACGGCATCCTCACCAGTAACTGCAACACGCACGTCAAACCGCCCCCCATGCGTAGCCTTCAACGCCCGCAGTTGCTGCGCTATGGGCGTTGGGCTCGTGACATCCTGCGTCACGTCTACCAAGCCCGAACTTAGCGATGGCCCAAACCAGCTCTTCTTAGACTCCTTGGCTGCTTTGGAGCCGCTCGGCGCTGCAGCATCAATGTCTGCACGCGAATGTACCGCCCACAGAATCTGCACTTTTCCTGGCGCTTGCGACGTTTCCAGCAATGCATGCGTCGCTTGCAGCGCCGGTGCTATTGACGACCCACCTGCGACAAACACAATCTCATCATCGGCTCGATTCGGCGGCGACGTGAAAAGCAGCGTCGGGTATGGCCCGCGCAGCTCGACCTGCGCGGCTGGGAGCTTGCGGTCGAGGAACCGCGAGACTTCGCCGTCGGGAAGGACCCGCACGAGGAGCCGCAGAATGCCCGCTTTGGCTTCAGCGCTAGACGATGGTGGCAGCGGCGTGTACTCGCGCACAATCTGGATCTCAGGCTGCTTGACTTCGACAGACCACAGCGGGAAGCGCCAGAGACCAGAGGACGTGGATGGCTGCGCTGGGTCTGTGGGATCTTCCAGGTACGGAATGGGCACTGATGCGTCAAATTCCTCAGGGCGCAACGTCATTATGAAAGAATCGGGCGAAGCGCGCTCTTTGGTATCGATAGTATAGGAGAGAAACTTGTCTAGGTTGAGTGCCTTTTGGTACTGCTTGTTGTTCTTCATGGCAGGCAGAGTGCCCATGAGCATGAAAAAGACACCGCCAAGAAGCAGGTACTTGGTGGTGTTGTCGATTTTGCGTTTCGGACTGGACTTGGAGCCGGAAATAGGAGTGGAGCTCGAGCCAGAGCTCATGGGCCCGGGAGATGAGCTTTGCAAGCGGACTTGCGACATGCCGAGAGGACAGCGCATGGCGGGTGTCCGGGTAAAGGTCGGGGTGCCGGACAAACGGGCGCATGCCCGAAGAATAGATGCTGTTTTCATGGCTGTTAGCTTAAAGCTAAGAGGCAAGTATTTCCAGCTTTGAAAACGAAAGAAACCAAGAAATGTTGTGAGCAAATGTCGTCAAGGTGACAAAATCAAAACCAGGTCTCACGAATTGGCTAATCACAGACTCGTTGCTATTACATAATATGAAGTGGGTCGGGATGTGCCCCGCCAAAATATCAACAAGGCTGAATTGTAACCTTGACAAGCATGTAAACATTGGAGCTGGCTGCTATGTACTACATACCATACATATTATCAAATCGCAGATGGGAGTTTTGCATATGTTACTTTGATTTTGCTTGCTCTTGATTCCGATAGTTTCTCCACGCGCGCGCGCACTGACTCTTTCTATTATCCTACTGCTTTGGTCACCATTCTCTTTATCATTCCGACATCTTCATCCTCCGCCTTTCGGCTTGCGCCGCTGCGATTAATCAACTGCGCCCATCTCGACATTTGTTAACTGCATTTTCTTTCTTTCGTGTCTGCACACGATGCAAAAGTTCCTCCGAGAATGGCGCCAAGATGCGCTCAACAAAACGCAGTATGAGTCTGCTATTTTCCTAGGAGACAAGCTCCTCGCCATGACAAGTTTGTTTACTTTCAGTCTCAATGCGCCCGTTTCGTCATGCTAACCATCTGTTGTCAATCTCTGCAGACGACGATAACGACGCCTTCTGGCTGGCTCAGGTGCATTTTGCCACTGGAAACTTTACGCGCGCCTACGCCTTTCTGGTTAAACACGACCTAACCACCCGGAATCCCGCATGCCGCTATCTCTCAGCGCACTGCATGATCAAGCAGTCGCTCTACGACGACGCCTTGGCGCTACTTGGTGAGCGCAATCCCACACACCTCGTTGCCACCTCCATAGCCAACAAGCGTAAAGCACAGCCGTCGACTCGATCCTCGAAATCCGCTACAAGCAAAGAAGCCGCCGCCCAGGACCGCAGGTACGAGGCCGCCATGTGCCACTTGCGAGGACTCTGCTACACCAAACAAAATGCCTTTGACAAAGCAAAGGAGTGCTACAAGACAGCCGTGCAGATTGATGTGCAGTGTTTCGAGGCCTTCCAACAGCTCATGACCAACTCCATCATGTCACCAGAGGAGGAATGGGCCTTTTTGGATAGCCTCGACTTCGACTCCGTCTCTGTGGTTAACGACCCGGCGGCATCCCAAGAAGCAGCAGAGTTTACCAGGATGCTGTACACGACCCGACTATCCAAATACAACAACCCCAGCGAGTTCACAGCAGCGTATGACTCATTATCGACGCACTACAAACTCGCCAAAAATCCTGATCTGCTCCTGGCGCGCGCAGATTTGCTCTATACTCAATGCAAGTTCAAGGACTCTCTTGCCATCACAGAGTCCATCTTGACCGAAGACCGCTACAACTTTAGCGTGTATCCCCTGCACTTGGCTGCCCTATTCCAACTCCAGCGCAAAAACGAACTATTCTTGGTGTCACACGACCTCGCAGATCGGTACCCGGAAGAGCCGTGCACATGGCTGGCAGTTGGAACATACTATTTTGCCATTGATCGCATCCCTGAGGCTCGTCGCTACTTCAGCAAAGCTTCAATGATGGATCCTCATTTTGCGCCCGCCTGGATTGGCTTTGCGCACACCTTTGCTGCAGAGGGCGAGCACGACCAGGCCATTTCGGCGTACTCGACTGCTGCGCGCCTCTTTATGGGGACTCACTTGCCACAGCTGTTTTTGGGAATGCAAAACCATGCTCTTAACAATATTATTGTGGCAGAGGAATTCCTCAAGACAGCATATGGCTTGTGTCGCACTGATCCCCTGCTGTTAAATGAAATGGGCGTTGTCAAGTACCACCAGGACCGTACACAGGAGGCCGTTGTGTACTTTGAGAGCGCCCTCAAGATTGCAGCAGAGACTGGCTCTGAGCCTGACGCCTGGATTTCCGTCCGAATCAACCTGGGCCATGCCTATCGCCGTCTCCGCATATTCGACCGCGCCCTTGACTGCTTTGACGAGGCTCTTCGTCTCGGTGGAAAGAATACAGCTCTCTTTACTGCCCGCGGACTCATTTTCTTGGAAAAGAATAGCCCCGATGAAGCTGCCGTCGAATTACACCAAGCCCTCGCTATTAGTCCACAGGACGCTATTGCCACGGACCTACTCAACAAGGCCCTCGTTGAATCCCTCATTATGGGTGCAATGAAGAATGATGGCGCCGAAGAAATTGACGCTTTTGATGCTGAAATTGCACGTGCGGCCGTAGACCTCAGAGCCCGCGATCGCAAGGGCAAGGCGGCGCCGTTGTCAGGCTTGGGCGGCATGCAGAGCCGGCGGACGGCAGGCAGGGCGGCGGGGCGGACGAGGGGAGGT
>CM069899.1:1845215-1856691 GCA_036034705.1 Thielaviopsis punctulata | reverse complement strand
GGGGGGTGGACAGAGACATCGCCAGATGTCAAAGCCAAACGAAGAGAAACGAAGAAAAAGAATCATAGAAGAGTTCATGCATCGTAAGACGGCGGTCAACGCTCAGGTCTGTCGAAAAAGAAAAAAAAAAAGAGGAAATCAACGACAGAATTTTGTTTGCCATGCCGACTAGACGCGCGTTTACATGCGGCGGCCAGTAACGTACTTGTGCGGCAGCGACTCCTCAGTCTCCTCGGAGCGCTTGTAGCTGCCGTTACCGCCCAGAGTGCAAATCAGGTGGGTCTCGGTGGTGGACTTGGTCTGGATGTCATCGGGCAGGTAGTACGCATTGTTGCAAGGGAAAGTCGTGCAGCCCGAAACGGGAGTGCCAGACGAAGCCGGCCACATCTCCTTGACGCCATCGTGGTCCGACGCGTTGACAATGGCAGACACGTCAAAGTACGTCAGGTCGTTCCAACCCTGGAACGTCACCTCGCCGAGCATTCCCTCGGTGATGTGCGAGCCCTCACTGACGGCGTACCAGTTACCAATCCACTTCTCGGGGATGGTGACGTCGACAGTTGCGCCGCCGGCAACCGTGACAGAGTTGACGGACTCACAACCCTCGGTGGGAGTGAAGACGACGGTGCGCGAGATGCTGTCCTTGGACTCGAATGTGACGACGTTCTCAGCAGCGGCGAGAGTCGAGAAGAGGGCAGCGGCAACAGTGGAGAACTTCATTTTGGCAGTGGAAAGGATAGATAGAGTGCTTGGTATTGTGGAGTGCGAATAGCGGAATTGAAGAAGAAAATTCAAAAAGAATGACTGAAGTCTTTTCTAAAATGAAGGGCAAGCTGTCAAAGCTAGAAAGTCCGGGTTCTCAAAAAAATAAACCGGGAGTTGGAACTTGATTGTTAAAGAGAGTGGTGGTTCAAAGAAACCAAAAGAAGGAATGTGAAGGAAAAGAAAAAGAATGTAAACGTAGGGTCGGTACGTAGTTGGATGATGAGAAAGACGGAGAGGATGGCTGGTAAAGAGGGCTTTGGCTTCCCTTTATACTTAGGAGGCGGACAGTTCAGCTGGCCCATTCTTGAAGAGTGTGTATGTGCATGTATGTATGTATGTACTTGGAGTGTGTCTTGTTAAGTACAGAGTGACTTGTCTTTAGGCTGTGTTGTGCATGTAAATCCAAAGTAACATGCAAGTACCTAGGTATGTATGTACATATGTATGTACCTGTTTGGTACGCAATAAACATCAACTGCAAGCCATTTAGTCTCTTTTGTCTTGTTCCTTTTTGTTCCATGTGTCCCACTCCACTTACAATAAAGACGCACAGAATTACCGTTTTGGGTTGCCATGGCCTGTGTCATTTGATTGGTTAGCTGGCGGCAGCATCTCCATATGTCCATGACCCACTTATTGCTAAGTGTGCTTTGTATCGGGCTGAATTTTTTTTTTTTTTTTACAAGTACGTTTTACTAACTCCTCCCCGATTTTATTTACCCCCGCGCGTCATCTAGACCATTACATAGAAAATACACTAAACTTTCGTTCACGCTAAGTCCTATGTGTATTAATGCCCTTTTCCCCTTCATTCTCATGTTTCTTTGTTTGGTTTAACCCTCAAAACCACTTTTAGACGCTCTAGAACGTCGTCGATCTGGTCTGGCCAGGTTCTTAGTACGGCTCCTTTCTATGTACAGTATGTATACGCTTTCTTCGCCTTGGCAAAGTACATAGCAAGCCCTGTTATTTGTGAATGAACATACATACATAATATGTACTTGTAGTACGGAGTACCTATACAAGTATATCTTTGGTGTTAGCAAACGAACTCATGTCGTGAAATCAAGTGACTTGTGCTTTGCCCTAGGGCTTTCCGATGATATGAGTTAGTGGCTGTATCAGTTATTCCAGCAGTTCGAGCCATGGTAACATCTTGTCTACGGCAGAATACATGTATACGTATGTATGTATTCCTAAGAAACTCAAGTGGCTGTGAAGTCCTTATTCCTCCGTTTGTTCGTATTCGACTATAGAAATATTGTTATTTTCTAGTATAAAACTCTCAATAAAAAACCATCCAATGTTCAAGGATCGCGTGGGCTGAGTTGTTCTGACCCCTGCAGAAACTCCCATATACTGTCTAAGCGACAGCGGCTATACATACATAATTGCCTGGCATCAAACAATTGTATTGTATGTGCAATGCCTAGGTGTCTAGTACATATGTAGATACATGTGTACAAGTGCATAACATTACATACATACATATGTACGTATATGTAGTACATAGACCGCTACGAGGCCCAAGCTGGCCCCTTCGTATAACATATATACATACATGTAGGCAATGGCGGAACCTTCTATATCAGGCTACAACAACTTTCTGGCTCCTAAATTCTACATAGTACAAGTCTTGCCATTCTTCTTTCAATTTATTATCTCTGCACCTAAACACCAATCCTTCTATTTTTTTTTTCCTAATTACCTGAGACTTGTAATCAACAACTACCAGTATCAAGCAGGACTAACCCTGACTGTGAGCACGATAAGGCTACGCAAGCAACATCGCCAGAGAATTTTTGCAATGCCGCTAATGCAGCTCCTAGCCATCTACAACCATTGAGGCATTTGTTCCTTTCCCGCCTAAACTTTGTTAATGGCTCCGTGATCCTAAGCTTCTTGGCTTCGTGAGTTTTGGCAGCAGCTGCCAGCTGCCTACTTCACTCTCTTCTACCTACAGTGTACCTCAATTTGTGCAGCATGTCGGCCTGTCTGCAGCGGTACCTAACAAGTACAAGTACATTACTAGGTATGTACACACGTACGTATGGTATACGTACTACCAAGTGTTGGGCCGAGCCTGTCGGATTCATACGCCCCACTCGCCTTGTAAGCTAGAAGTTTTTAGAATTTGTCGGTTGGAGTCCTCTACGGACATTCCCTTTAAACTTCCCAAGTTTTCCTCTTTTTTTTTTTAGTTCCTTTTCTTCATAGAGGATCGACCAACATTCTGGGAATTGTTGTTTTGCCGAAAACTCGACCGAGTCAAAAGTTTGCTGCTCGTGAACTGTACATCTGCTCCATGCCTGCCTGCTAAATGGCCTCATTTGTTGCCTTGTAGTTTTAACTGTCCAGTAGTGTACATACGTATACACCATGTGCTGGTATGCACCTGTTGTAAATATATTTGTTTCTTTTCTTTTTTTCTGGCCATTTCCCTTTTGATCCCCACTTAGTGGGATCCTCATGTTGAGGTCTTGGTTGGAATTTCAGGCATTTGCAGATTACAAAACTGGCAGATGTAAATTCACGCATGTCGTATCCATTATAGAATCTCACGGAATACTCGGTCGCTGTGGAATTTATTGCAAGGAACTTTATACGACATCTTGCCCCCTGACAGCTAAATTACCCCTGCAGCCCACTTGGTACCTGAATACAGAAAGCGCAAAAGAAAATGCCTCCAGACCGCCATTCAATACGAGCCCTGATCTAGGATCAAAGAGCAAGATTCAGTTGCCGCAGTGTAGATGAAAGTTTTCAGTTTTTTTGGTTGTGTTCAATTAGTGGCTTTCCGAGAGCACAAATCTCTTATGTACCCTATCTTGGTACATGCGCCCAAACTTTTAAAGTACAAATGTTAATCAATTTCCTATCTTGCTACAACAGTTTACACATGATATACATATACGTATTTTATTGTATTAAGTCAGGATGCATTTTACAAGCATGCTTGCTTGTCACGTCCCTTTCACCAAGTTTACACCACACATTTCCGTAGCAAGTGCTGAAGCAGTTTCTGTCTCAATATATACGCATTTTTGATTAAGCAAAATCACTTTAAATTCAGCAACGGACCAGCTTATTCATTGCATGCATAAAACCCAATTCAAAGTGTCACAAATGGCTTCTGATTAGTTTCTGCATGAGAAGACCATGGTTGTTCGTAGAATTTCTGCCAGGAACGCGGCTCGCTTACCAAATTAAGGTTTTTGGTGTCACCTTGTGGCTGCCACTTTAACCTAATTGAGAAAAGTTCACATACCTTGCGTACAATTACATCTTGGGTTCAACAACGTCAAATGCGTTGATATTCGATATATGTATGTTTGAGGGAAATGGTATGCTTAGGTATGCTTTATGCACAAACCACAAAACTCATGAAGGTAGTATCATGGCGCAAGGCAAGTAAGTGTTTTACTCCACTAGCAATCTTGTAAATATAAACCATTTTTTGCTTCCCTTATCGTTCAATTGATATTTACTACATTTACATACTCGTGAACTTGAGTCTTGACAGGCACCTCAGTTTCGTATCATATTCTTCACGGAATATACGTATATTCTGTAACTCGAAACAGCACTTATCCGGAAGATTTTATCGTCGTATCCGTGAGCTTCTACGGCGACATTTCCCCGCCTCGATCTTTGCCTCAAGATCTCGGAACCTCTTGCAGCACTCGTATAATATAACGATAAAATAAATATCCGGGTCTTGCTTACTTGCCCGCTCAGTAGCAGGTAACATAATTGAAAATGTAATGGCGCAATGGGTCTAAAAACGACGGACGTGGTTAGATACCATTCATTAATCCACCATTACCAAGGTCAAACGTTCTTCCTGCGCGTAAGGTATTTGGTAGTTGCAATCCGGTATCAACCCCGACTCTCAGCCCCGCATGCTTCGTATTGAAGACGGTGAGGCTCTTCTTATCTCTCAAAGTAGGAAAGCATCTCGTATACTGCCAGCTTGCTTCAATGACGTATACCCTCAGCGCATGCCCGAATACGACTTTTATGTTGGTCTTCTATGATGCTCTTCAACCTTTTTTTATTTTACTAGAGGGAGTTTGAGATATTCTAGAAGCGTACAAAAGCCGCCCTCTCCCCAGCCTTAGATCTCGTTTCCTTTCTTCTATTCTTCAGCATCATCAACTTCACTCACATCTTATCCCCCCAAAAGGTCTATTATTACCTTGTTTTTTTATTCCGCATTTCATTTTTCCATTTTTTTAACTTTCCATCATCATCATGAAGTTCCTCCGCACGGTGCTTCCTGTTGTGGGAGTTGCCTCTGCGGTCAACGCTGCTGCCGTTCACGGTGGCAACATCAAGCGTGACACCCTCGAAGTCTCTGGTGAATACTCTCATCCCGACTTTCCTGGCACCTACGGTGATGGCGGTGACGGCGACGACGCCTCGACTATCACTCAAGAGGTCACCACCACCGAGTTTTCTACTGTCACTACCACTGTTTCGGGCGGTTCCACAGAGACTGTTGTTTCTACTGAGAGCGCCGTTGTTACTGAGAGCTCTGTCGTCACTGAGACTGCCTTTGAGACTGTGACTACCACCGCCGTTGAGACTGTCACTGCTACCTCTTCTGGTGAAGACTCCACTGTCACTGTTTCTGAGACTGTCAGTATTCCTCATACTCTCACCACCACCGCTGCTGGTCAAGACATTACTACGACTGTCACAGACCCTGTTACTTTCACCACCACTGCTGCTGGTGAAGATGTCACTGTCACTGTTTCTGAGACCGTTGTGACTACTGAGGCTGGCGAACTCGTTACTGTCACAGAGTCTGCCCCTGCTCCTGAGCCAACCACCGTCACCGAGACTGCTATTGGTGAGGATACCACTGAGACGGTTACTGAGTCGGTCCCTGTTACTTTGACTGAGACTGCTGCCGGCAACGATGTTACCACTACTGTCACCTCAGTTGAAGCTGTTCCCACCACTGTCTTTGAGACTGTCAGTGAAGAGGCTGTCACGGAGACCTTTATCACCTCCATCACTGTTCCCGCCACTGTTACTGAAGCTGTGACGATTCCCGCCACTGTCACTACTACTGCTTCCGGCGAGGCCGAGGTTGTGACCACCTACATCACTGTCACCCCTCCCGCTCCCACTGAGCCTTGCGAGACTGAGCGCACCATTGCCCTTACGACCGTCATTACCATTCCCTGTGGTGTCCCTTGTGGTTCTTCTGCCAAGGCCACCCCCCTTGCTCTGGCCAAGGAGCAGGAGGCTCCCATGGTGACAGGCTCCAACAAGCCTGCCACTACTGCTTCTTCTAACTCCCAGACCTCCGAAGTCATGGCTCCTTTCATGAACTCGACTAACCATGCTGCTCTGAGCGCCTCTCTCAACCGCGCTTCCGGTGCTCCCATCGCTATTGTGGATGGTTCTCTAGATGCTGCTGCTGAGGCCCCCACCTCTTTTGCCACTAGCATCGTTCCTCGCTCGTCGGCCGCTCCCAGCTCGTCGGTCACTGCTACTCCTGCCAGCGCCCACCGTCTGGCGGCTCGGGGCCACAAGGGTGGCTACGGCGCTTCTCCCAAGCCTGCTCCGACGAGTGAGGAGCCTTGTGAGCCCGAGCCCACTGAGGAGCCTTGCGAGCCTGAGCCCGAACCCTGCGAACCTGAGCCTACAGAGGACCCTTGTGACGATTCTGGTGATGAGCCTGACGAGGAGCCTTGCGAGGAGCCTGCTGAGGACCCGTGCGAGGAGCCTGCTGAGGACCCGTGCGAGGAGCCTGCTGAGGACCCGTGTGAGGAGCCTGCTGAGGACCCGTGTGAGGAGCCTGCTGAGGACCCGTGTGAGGAGCCCGCTGAAGACCCTTGTGATGAACCCGCTGAAGACCCCTGCGATGAACCCGCTGAAGACCCCTGCGATGAACCCGCTGAAGACCCCTGTGAAGAGCCCGCTGAAGATCCGTGTGATGAACCTGCCGAAGATCCCTGCGATGAGCCTGCCGAGAACCCGTGTGAGGAGCCTGCAGAGGAGCCTTGTGAGGAGGAGAAGCCCAAGAAGGACAAGCACAAGTGGTGGAAGGGTAAGGGTGACAAGAAGGGCAAGGACAAGAAGAAGGATGACAAGAAGGGTAAGGGTGACAAGAAGAGTCCCATGGACAAGCTCAAGAAGATGAAGGAGAAGTTCAAGGGCAAGGACAAGAAGAAGGACGACAAGAAGGGTAAGGGCAAGTACAGCGGTAACCCCAAGTCTGTCAAGGGCTCTGCTGCCGCTCTCTCTCTGAACATGCAGTGGGCTGCCACTGTGGTGATTGGTAGTGTTCTAGCTATGACTTTCCTGTACTAGATTGATGTTCTGTGTTGATGATGCTTAGGCATCAAGGAACTTAAATGATGATGATGATGATGATGACTCTACTATTGTTTTGATATTTTCCAGTGTTATCTTTGGCGTTGAGGAATGGTGTCTCGGTTGAGTAGATAGCTTTCTTTCGTTTTTGTTGTTTGTCGATTTCCAATATATGCCTGTCATGGCTGTTGTCTATACAAAGTTTTGCACACTGTATTTATATTTTTCTGTATGCGTGCCGATGAAAGGTTGTGACACTACTTTAAAGTTGCAAATTATGTACTGCTACCAGCCGTAATAGTCATTACGAGTTGGAGAATGGGTAGACAATGATTACCCAAGTATAAAGATACAGGCGTGGAAAAGACACAGTACGAAACTAGACTAAGGCTATGTCGATATGCAGTTATAGTAGTGGTCGCAGTGAAAAGGTACATTGCAAAGGGGCAAGAATTGGGAGGAAGATAGAAACCTACGATTGAAGCACATGTTGGAAATAGATCAAAGGTTTGTTCATTATTCTTGTTTTTACATACGCGATGTCAACTTTATCTGCTTGTATTGAGGAAAGGAGAAAAGACCCAAAAAAGCAGGACGAGACAAATAAAAAAAAAAGAGTGGTGAGATGGAAAGGGTATCAAGATGTATTAATTATAATCGCAGATCACATGAAAGGACAAGGAGAGAAAGAAGAGAGAGAGAGAGTCTATACAAAAGGAATCAATGATTTGAATTGTAAAAGCGGTTACGCTGGGGCGAGGTCCGATGGGGAAGTGTACTGGTCCATCGTTGTCGATGTCCAGTGGGGGGCACATAGAGTCCGTCATGCTGCTGTTGCGTGTCGGACGTACTGGAGCCCGCGACGGCTCTAGCGCGAGATGCCAAGGTTGATGAAGCGAAGGCCATGGGTGTAGCGGGTGCAGGTGTAGGTGTAGGTGTAGATCTGGAGCTCGTGTTTTGCGTGGGGCGAATGGTGACGCCAGAAGGCAGAGGGAAGATGGCAACGGAGTCGTTGGATAAAGAGCGTGAGGCTGTGGAGGCCGCGCGATTGTGGGGATGCGCAAGGGCGGGTCTGCTAGAAAAGGCGTTGCGGGGTTGGGCCAAGGCGCGGAAGCGGAGGTTCCAGGGTCCAGGAGTGAAATGTCTTCTAGGGTTTGATGGACGCTGAGGAGCAAGATCCTGAGGATGTTGTGTAGACTGGGTGGGTTGGTCGCGGGAGGAAGACCTATGCGATGACAATGCAGCAGATTGTTCGTGGGCAGAAGACGAGGCTCGGTGATGCTCATGGAATAAATCAGTATGTTGCCGCTCGTGAGATGAAGAAGTCGGTTGTTGTTCATGGGAAGATGCAACATCAGATTGTTGTTGGAAGGAAACATTGGCTGATCGCGAGGCTTCGGCTGATGGTTGGTGGGATGAAGTTTTCACATGCTGCTCGTTATAGCGTGAAGCATCCGCAGGTGGCTGGTATGACGACGTGTGTTCATAGAAATACAGTGAGTCCTCCATGACTTCATCAGACACATCAGCGGCCTGAGCGGGTTGAGCAGAAACTGATAGCTCCATGGAACCTGCATTCCCTTGTTCCCGGGGATTTCCAGAGGGGCCAGAAAAGCCGTCGGCGACAGCATTACTAGAAACCGTCGTATCTGGTTCAACACCGTCCAGTTGCTCGTCGGGTTCGCGGGGCTCCAGAGCCGTGTATCTAGAAACCCGGGTTATGGGAGGCGTCATACTGACATCTGGTGCGCGATCCGAGTCTTCAACTACATCCATGCTCATCAAAAAGTCTCTAGGTGTAGGCGGATCCCGGTGAACCTGAAAGCCAACAGCCGACGAGTCTGGCAGAAGGTTGGGAGGAGCTTGGCGAGGACGCAACTGAAGAGCAGGATCATCATGGCGAGCACGGAACAGAGACTCAGGCATATGCTGATAAACGTGGAACGCACGTTCAAGCGAACGTCGGCGATCATTAGGCGGGCCCTCGCCTGGATCTTGATCAGCATCTATAGAAACAGCAAAGCCTACTTCACGGTCAGGCATGGCAAATGGTGAAAACATTGCTATGTCGCCATCCTCACTTTCGGGTGTAAGGACGTGGCTCTCCTCCGAACTGTGGTTGCTAGAAGGAAACATGGCATTTCTGACAGCGGGAGCACGAGCAAGGTTCTACTCTCTTTCGCTCGATGCCCCTACCGGGCCAGGACCAATTGAAGCTCTAAAGTCTTCCAAGCGAGCGCGGGCATCCCGCATAAGAGCCTTTGCTTCTTCGACTTCAACTCCATCGTCACACAGCTCATTAGCAAGACGACTAGCAGTGGCAAAGTCGCCCGTGTTGAGAGCGTAACGCGCCAACCACATGCGAGCCTTGGAGGTGGCAGCTGTGACCCCGGTACCCCCAGCTTGGCCTTCAGACGGTGATGAAGCATTGCCAATATTGACTGAAGTATTGGCTTGAAGATTAGCTGGGTCGTCATCGGACATTATAGTGTCGTCCATGGTGAGTGACGACACAGAGTCGCGACGGGTTGTGGCGTTTCCGCCACTGCCCAAGTGAGCACCATTAGCAGAGATCGTCGGCTCGGTCAAAGCCTGAGCAGCAGCTGCACCTCCAACTTCTTGAGCTACGCAAAGCTCCATATACGCCTTTGCAGCAGGAATTTCATCAATCTGCTCGTGCAATAAGGCAATCTGGAGAAGAACCTCGGGATCCATCTGGGTGGGCACACCGCGCACACGGAACAAATCGCCACTTCCAGGCGAAGTGCCCATGTCATAATAGGCATCAGCCATCAAAGCCCGTTTCAGAGCCTTGATGGCTTCTTGGTAATGGCCCATCTTCTGGGAGCAAGTACCAATTGCCATCCACATCTTCCCGTCCCAGGGACGCAGACCACAAGCTCTCTTGTAATACCACAGGGAGTACGCATGCATTTCCAGCATCTCGTACGTCTGACCCAAACCATACCAGGCGCGGTAATCGCGGCGGTTAACGTCGACCGCACGCCGGTATGACTCGATGGCAGCGTGGGTATTCTTGAGCTCGACATATTCGTGGCCCATAAGCGTCCAAGCCGCCAGACACGTCCGATCTAGGGTAAGTGCCCGACGGAAATACTGCACGGCTTTTTCATGCATTGACAACAGCGAGTAGTAGTTTCCAATTACCACGCAAGACTCGGGGCGGAAGCGATCCATGTTGGAACATAGGTGGGCCAAAAACGCAAGCTTTGGCCGCATACCCAAAACATAGAGAATGTTTGAGTAGTGATCCAATGAGTCAAGGCGGTATGGATGGAGTGCCAGGAGCTTGCTAAAGGTGTTTTCTGCACTATAGAAATCCTTTGCATGATAGGCAAGCAAGGCCGTGCAGCTGAGCAAGAATGCTGAATGCGGGAAGATATCCAGCAGCTGCTCAAGAGAGTCAAGGAGGCTGTTTGAGTGTTGGTACAGCTCCAGCGACGTGTGGACGTGAAAGATGAACGACATGATGTTTTGAGGCAATCGTGCCGTCACCTCACTCAGAAACTCAAAACGGGTTATCAAGTTTGTCAACTCCAGCCAGCAACCCCAGTTCATGGGAACCAGGTGGACACTCTGGATCAAGTAATCCATTGCCTTCTCATCGTTGGAGTCTCTTGCCAACACCATACCGTAACTGTGTTTTATGTCAGCTTTGTTGATTGATTGTACGTCTAGACATGCTTGCAGAAAAAACGAAAATACACTTACAGGTATTCCAGCCAGCCTTGTGTCTTCAGCTCAGCCTCGGGCTCTGAAAACCACCGCTCAAGGTAACGCCCAATGACCAAAAGGTTCTTGTTTGTCACGTTGCCGACGTCCTGGGGACCCATGACCATCTCGGTGTCCTCATTCTTGCGCTTCTCTCCAGCCATGAACTTGGCATACAGCGCCAAAAACAGGCTGCGTTGGCTGATTTTGGGCAGCGGTATTTGTCCCGACGTTCGGGTATCATCGCTGGGCCCCGACGCACCAGCATCGGCAGACCGTGCTGACTTCTTAGCCTGTTGTTTCTTGATGTCGATGATACCGCCGAGAAGCGACTCGGGAAGGAAAACTGCGGCGCATCGATCGAACTCGCGGCAGTCAAAAAAGGACTTGGCAAGCAGGTACTTGTTCGTCTCTTTTGCCTCGAGAACAGCCTCTTCTGCGTCCTTGTTTGTTGACAAAAGGACAGAGGGTAAAGGATCAACGGTGGCGCGGCCTTCTTGGGATACTTGGTCATCTTCTTCGGAGTCGGGGAGAGAATCGAGAAGCTCGGCAGCCCTGAAAGGAAGCAGCAACGCATGCATGTGTTAGCAGAGATCAACGTGCATCACTAGATAAAACCCCTCCACCCCCCTCCCCTCTCAAAAAAAAA
>CM069899.1:1820893-1835125 GCA_036034705.1 Thielaviopsis punctulata | reverse complement strand
AAAAAAAAAAAAAAAAAAAAAAAAAAAAAAAAAAAAAAAAAAAAAAAAAAAAAAAAAAAAAGAAATAATAATGAAAATAAAAACAAACATAAAAACAAAAATCAAGGGTCGTAAGCTTGAACGGATTGGCCTTCCCGAAATTACAATCGGGCAACTTGGCGCATGCATATCGTGGCGTTTCTTTGTACAAGTATGTCCGTCTTTTCTTTTCTTTTCCTTCTCTGGTACAGCTCTGTACCGCCTGCACGGTTGACCCTTTTGTTTGGAAAACAGCAATATATCCCCCTGTGATGCTGTCCTACCCGTTATCATTGGCAGAGGGTAACTTGTCGTTCTTGTGTGCTATTGTGTTATACTTCATCACTTCTAAGGTACTGATGGAGCAGTGGCGTTGAGGGATACAGTTTCTGTACATTAGCTCTCAACGTCAGCCCTGCTTCGACGCCACATATTTCTATACACGTACGCAGTAGGCGTGGGAAAAGCGGCTCGTATTTTTTATATGTATCTTGTTTGAGGAGATCAACGTCTTGGCTTTATTTTAATCCCGAAAGAAAAACACATTGATTTTGATTTTCCTGCTCGGATGTCCATTGTCCAAGGGAAGAAGCAGACCATGTAAGAAACTAATATTGGCCCAAGGGGACAGAAACAACATACAACATATGTACATACCCAGCAAATGGCTCGTGTGAGTCCGGTGAAAAAAAAAAAAAAAACGAAACTAACATCATATTTATATTGAATGTCTGCAAAAATACGTCAAAAAGTCCAGACATGAATCAATATGGGTAACCGGCCTCCCCAATGACTCAAAAACGGAAACAAAATTCTGACAACCCCCCCCCCCAAAAAAAAAGTCCGTCCGTCACCAGTCTTGCTCCAATGCATGAGTTCTTCTCTTCCCTCCTTCCTTTCTCGCTCTTACTGTATTCAAGTCCCCTTGAATGCACGCAGCTCCCGCCGCCACCAGTCGTTAAAGTCCATCGTCCACACATTGATGCCCAGGTCCTTGAGCGCCTGCGTACTCAGATGACAGTCATACGGTCTTTGCACCGCGGCATTCGGGTCGCCGCCTTCCGTCTGCGGCTCCAGGCCATCGGTCGGGAGACCCATTATTTCTGCAAAACGCTGGCACATGCCATACTTGGTCGTGCGGTCCTCGCTGGAAAACTGAAGAATCGTGGGCAGCGTTTCTGAAGCGGGCGTGGCGAGGTACTTGGCGGCAATGTCTGCAAATTTTATGTTAATGCCGTATGTCTTTTTTATTTTTCATCTTGAGACAAAAGAAGGCTCACCTTTGATCACGCGCGCAACATCCTCGGTGTTGGTTGGGTACCGCACCGACCATGCGTCCATCTTGACTTTTGTACCATCCTGTGCCTTCCACAGCGCGTCCATGAGCACATTTACCGCACTCTCGGCCGGCGTCTCAGCATGGCCGTACAGCACTGGCACACGGAGGATGACACCGCGACCAGTCTTGTTACTCTTGGCATAGGCGTCCAGCAGGGCCATTTCGCCGTCGCGCTTCGTCTGGCCGTAGAAGTTAGGTGGCTTGGGAGTGGCGTCGGCAGCGTAGGGAGCTTCACCTTGGATACCAGGGAACACGTAATCGGTGGAAAGGTAGATGAGCAGAGCGCCACGCTCGGCACATTGGACAGCAAGAGAGGCGGTAGCGGACACGTTCAGAGCACGGGCGGCTTCGGGGTCTTTGTCGACCTTGTCTGGGAAACGCTGAGCGGCACCTGTGATTATTGTTAGTGCATGTATATTTACATATGTAGCGGTTCAATATGGGCAACGTGTACAATGAACAACAACCTTGGGCCTAGAATAACTGTCAGCATCCATTCATCTCCCACGCATGTATGAATACAACAGAATAAGGCAAACTCACTGGACCTTTTCCAGCACACCTGCAATCTCATCAGGCTTGCCCAGATCTGCCTTGAGAATGGAAACACCATCAGCCCGCGAGTAACCCAACCCCTTGGTATCAAAGCCATGGTCCGAAAGAGCTTTGAAGACCTCCCGGCCTAAAAGGCCTGTAGCACCAGTAACAAGCGCAGCACCAGCCATTATTGCTTTATTTGTAGTTCGAGGGCAACGTAGCGCGCGTGTATAGAGAATCGAAGAATGAGAAAACAAGATTGCTGCTACTTGTAAGATGCAGGTTATCCTCTGATGAACCAGAAATGGATAAAGTGATGTCAATCAAGACGGCAAGGTTCAGGCAAAGCCTGCTTGCTGCTCAATTGTGGAGTACTTATGTACTATGTATGTACATACATGCTTATGTACAAGTATACGGAGTATTGTGTGTATGTACATACCAGCTTAACCTAGCAGGCCAAGCCATTGAAATACGTATACAACCAAACGAATGAGGAGAGAAAAGGTTGGTTAGAGTATGACGGAACTATTTCTGCGTGTCGATGCACATGTTGGATGTTATCTTTCGCATGACTGGCCAGCGCTTATTTGATGTTCATGATTCCTATTTATCAAAGGCAAACTAGGGTTATTCCAGCCGCAAAGTCGTAAGTCGTTTGTCATATAGGAAAAAAAAATTGTCATACTTTTTTTTTTTTTTTGCTGTCTTCTTCTGCTGGCTTCTAAACAAACTCCCGCAAGGAAAATCCATCAGTGAAGCTCTGTTCAAGCTCACGCCCAAAGCTTTATCCCTTAGTTTAGCAGGTCGCAAATACTGTATTGTACAACAACCACGCCATGCCATGAACAACGCAACTTTATACCACCACCACAACCAGCAAAATACAACTGTGATTCAAGACATACCATTAACCGCTGTCAACCAATAAGTTCTAACAGGAATAAACATCCCCTTTCTATCATCGATATGACCCTCTTCATGGAGGCCACATCGCCCATTTTGTAAAAGCAATCGCAACTCCTGCTGCATACTTGTACATACAAGTACAAGGCAGGCAATCTGTCGCTGTGTTGGCTCTGCCTCTTGGTCGTTCTTCGCTTCAAGTCACTATAAACAGAAAAGATTTCATCTGTAAAGAGAATGTACATATGTATGTACATACATAGTACAATACTTATGTACGGAAACATGAGATGAGCCTGAGCAATTTCCTCTCAAGAACAAAGCGCCAATAAATCTGTGCAATACACAGAGTTCAACTTGTATATGTATGTACCATATACCAAGCCAGCAGATTGTCGGCTCTGCATCGGACTTCCCTTTCTGTTTATTCCCTTCTCAATTCTAATATCAAAGGCTTTGTCTACATATGCTCTCGGTGCCGGTTTTCTGGGGGGAGGAATTAACAGGCAATATCATTGTCCATTTTCTGCTTTTTTTCTTTCATCGTTTGTTCAAAGCCTTTGATGGTGGAACGGCATCTCTTTTTTTGTCATCAACTGTTTTGTTTCTCTCTGTTTCGTTCGTCTGCCTAAGCACAAAGAAACACATACACTACATAATGTTCTTCTTCGAGTTTCTTCAACCTTCTTTGTGTTTTTTTTTTTTTTTGTAGAGAAACGGGTACTTTGAATTCAAGAGAAGTAAAAACAGCCTGGTAAATTATCACCAGGTCAAATACTTGTTTGGGAAAACATACCCTACCCTCCCTTGTTCTCTGGTGGTCGTCCCATTCAACTCAAAACTTGCATCTGGTCTGAGCTTTGTTTTCAAAGCCTATAATTGTAGTCTCTTGTCGCGCTCTTCTTTGTTCCAACCTCACTTCTGCTTACTCACACCCCCATTATCTGGCTCCGTTTTATGTACATCTTCTCTTGATAGCTGAACTTCTAAACAATACATAGTTCATGGGCGACAAGGAAAGCGCCGCCGTATCTGCTGACGAACAATTGCAGTAAGTATGTATACGTATATGTATGTACATACTTGTGTCTTTGGCGCCGTTAAATTATGTAGCAGCATCTATTAACTGAATCCAAGGTACGGACATTCTTCAATATTGCCTTCGTCGTTCTTGCATAGTACAGAGCCTTGTGAACTTGAAATCAGGGTTGACCTTTCATTTGCAAGGGGTGTTTCGCGCTCAAGGGGTTTCATTTCCACACAACACACTCACTCTTGCTTTTCTGCACTTGTAGACTTCATCTTTACTTGCACTCTGTACAATAGTACAGTACACGACAATCAAAACGCGCTCGCTTGGATAAGAGCTCTCTGACGCGGCACATGAGTCTGGTCTAATCCACATAATCAAATGTGTAGCAGAGCTCAACTGGAGTCGCGAAAACATCCTGTTTTACTTTTGTTCTGTTGCCCAAGGCGAACTTCCAGGGCCTTCTAACTTCGCTTAATTCACCTGTGATAACCTTTGTTTTTTCGCCCCAATTTCTCAGGCTGCAAAGACCCACCGACACACAGCCTACTGAAAAACTAGTATGTAGTAGGCAAAATGAGCCCTTGGATCCACTCACACCCCCGTTCACACACAAAAAAAGCCCAAAAGCAAGTGAATAAAAAATCCTTCTTCACCGCGTCCCAACTAGGAGACTGGCCAGCAATGAAAGAGAAAAAAAATGCCATCAAATGCGATGAAGAAAATGCCAAAAATTCCCAACCAGGGCAAAGCCCCAGGCTGGAGTGGTCATAGTATAGTTTTCAACTAGCAAAAAAGTGTACTCGGACGAATCCTCACTGTAACACTTAACGCCCTAGCACTAGGATGGAGAGGAAAGGGAAAAAAGAGAAAAAGTTAGAACAACGGACAGCGACGCAGTTTTATAGCTCGCTCTGGAGGCGGTGAAGAAGGTAGGTTTTGTGGGTCGGGTCACGTGTAAGATTTTCTGCCAGGCAGCTAAGTTATGTATTGTGCTTCAGCCTCACAAGCAAGGTTGCGAAAATTTGGATTAAGGGTTTTGTTTGTCTTGATCCATTGTTGTTCGACAAGCGCGTCAAATGACTTAGCAAGTTGATTCTTGATATGGCAATGTATACATATCTACTGTAGTTGTGTATTTGTAAATCTGTAATAGGAGAGCTCAATTCAATCAGACAAAAGCCAGTTGTCCACAGTTCATTGTGTGGTTAGGGACGCCTGTGCAGACGCTTCCAACTTACAACAGAACGATGTCAGTTTACCAGATGTTAAAGTCATCATTTTGAATTTCTCTCTGTAGCTCTCCAAATGCATATCTTCATTTTCTTCATATTAAATCACGCTTGGAATAAAAGCGTATGTATTGTTTCAATTGATGTTGCCAGCTGTCAGGCACATACGTACTGTGGCTGTTTTCACGCAAAGCATCCATACTACGAGGAAGGATAAAGATTTACTGAGAAATTGGAAATGTCCAGGTCTTGCGTCAGGTCATCAACACATCATGGGTGCCACAGTCTGTCGGGCCCTCATGTAAATGGTTTTAAGCAAGGGCAATTTAGAGGAGTTGATCTTGACACACATTCGGAATCGTCTGCCGCGTTGACGCCCAGCGTGATTACTGGGCGGAGGAGAGCAGGGTTAACGATGATTTGATATAGTGGTCGTGGTTGAAGAAGAAGAACAGAAACAGAAATTTTCACAAGTGACTGGCTTAAAATAAATTACAACACACGTTATTGCGCCCCGCCTGAATGGTCATGTGACTATAGTTCCAGCTGTAACCCTTAAGCTGACAGCAACTTCCCGTCGTTGTACTACATACTACATTTATCAGAAGCCTACATGGTTATTGAACAAAATTTATTCATTTTGAAGACCCAATATGATCAACGAACTTACTGGAACTCCCCAGCCTCCACGTATATCTGATGCACTCAAACTTATGTATGTACTGAATATTAGAGATCCACTCCATATGCATGGAGTTGTCCGGAGATGTATGTACCACACTTGTGTAGTGTAGCGCTTCTACACTTACAGAGCTTTGGAATTTCAGATATCCAATAGCATGCTCTAGTGTACCGGCCTTTGAGCCGAGAAACACGCGAGAAGCGTAGAAGCGTATAAACGCATGCACGTTTGATGCCGGTGCAACTAGGCGACACACATTTTGACAGAGCTTTTCTACTCAATCAGACTTTATACTGACAACCAATGATAATAACATGTGAACGTCATGGAGTCTTTCAAGATTGGTTGTAAATACATATAGACTTGCGAAGCGGTAATGATATTACGTTTGTGTTCGTCGGGTATAGATATTTATATCACATTTTTAGTTGTATTACCTGTGGTATGTAAATAGAGTTGAACGCTTCCGCAGAATGGACCCACAACCCCTTGGCTCCGGCTTCTTGTACTGGTACAATATACTGGTACAATAATTGCGCTAACTCAGGTCATGTGACTTTAACGTTGCAAGAAAGTTCTTTGAGCTAGACCTCTTCCCAAGTTTGGCACCTGGTTGCCCTTGCTGGAAGTTATAATGCGCAGAGAGAAAGGTCCCGTGCCAGGAAGTGGTGTGTCAATATCAATGACTCTAATGACATACTTG
Organism: Thielaviopsis punctulata; assembly: GCA_036034705.1. NCBI lineage: Eukaryota > Fungi > Ascomycota > Sordariomycetes > Microascales > Ceratocystidaceae > Thielaviopsis > Thielaviopsis punctulata. The sequence goes on along the minus strand of CM069899.1, from coordinate 1,828,678 downwards.
TACTATGTACAGGCGTATGAACGTATACCAGTACTTGTACGTACTGTGAATGCAAATACATCTCAAGATGAGAGATATCACTTTTTACAGCGACATCTGAGTTTGCTCAAGAGAAATTGCGTGAGATCGTAGTCGCTACGAGCTTTGAACCCAAGTACATATACATACATATAAAGCTGGCGTAATGGAACATTACAAGTACATACAGATAACAATGAGGTCAATTAACAAGCTCAACCCTAAATGCACTATTGCCTTGTATGTATGTAGTAGTTCCGTTCGACGTACATGAGACGTCATAATAGACATGTAACTACATATTCTTGCTAGATCCGACTTACATTAGATCATTGTGGAAGCCGCAAGTTAGTACACAAGTTGTTACATACAGCATTGTACCTGTATAAATACTATTTAGTCCAGCCATCTTCAATGATTTTCTTCGCGAGGGGGTGTTGTAGCATTTTCAGTGTTTCTCCGACTAGTGGCCGCTTGAGGATGCAAAAGTGGATAATTTGGAGCTTAAACAAGAACTTTGCAGCACAAAGTCGCAGTATCAACTCGCCTCACCGCACCACATTTTACGACCTCCATCTTTTCAATCAATATCTCGTAAATGAACTTGCCATGAAAACGAACATTTTGATAATTATCAAATCAAGAAGAATTTGCGCTTCTCTTATTCTACCATTCTCCCAAAAAAAACTAGATATCGCAATGGTTTTTTTTTTTTTTTTTTTTTTTAGGTACAAAGGAGTTCACCTTTTTTGTCGCTTGTCGTGGCATTAATTGATCAGGCGGTGTGAATAACTTTTCGCACCAGGTTAAAAAAAAAAATACCGCTCGCTCTACTGTATGTACAAGTACTTGTGAGGTAGAGGCAGCTTCAACGCACACCCAACATGGGCTAGTGTAAGGTGTTAAAACCAGAGTGTGCCAATTATTTCTTGCTTTTGTAGGGCGTGCATGGGCTCTGTGTACCAACTTGGCACCAGGCTTTTGCCTGTTTTCAAAATATGGGTATGAAAGTTAGTCCTAAGGACAAACCGCCCTTTTTTCAGAAAAGCCCAGTTTTTCCTTCCCAACTTGCTTTCTTCAACCTTTCTTCTCTTCCTTTGGCAACTTTCACTTCTTCCCTCCTTCATCACCAGCAAAACCCTCCTATTTCTACAGCCTCAACCATCGGCACCACCTCATTTCCATTGGCTGGCTGATTTTGCTTTCTTATTATTCTCGATTGCGACGACCTTTTACGCCGAATCGACTTTCAGCGATTTATGAGATAAACTCAGCGAAAAAAAAACACCTACGATTGATTTATCGCTCGTCCAACCCATCCGACTTGTCCGAACTCCACGAACCGACAATCAACAAATCGAGCCCTGCTTTAGCAGGTGAGGGCGAGTTAGTTCGAGTGTGCGATCAGAAGAATTTTATCCAGACCAGTGCAGAAAACTGGACGAGAAGCAGACTCCTGGTTTCTGAAGCAAAACAGAAATTCATTCTCGGGTGTACGTTTGTTCGCTTTATTTCATTTTTCCACAGACAAACTTCAATCGCTGACACGGCTCGTGATTTCTCTGTCGTTTAGTTTGAGCGATTGAGTGATTTTCATCGCCATTCTGAATTATTTTCAATTTGAGAAGTCGCTGTTCTTTATCGCACGTACATCACACTTGTATCGCGATACTGAATATTTGCCTCACAAATCGAATCTTGTTGCATCGATTTGTGCTGTCGTGACCCGCCCAATTGGACAATCTGCTCCATTTGTCCCAGCTCAACTGTCAATCCAGCCTTCTTGCTGATTCAGTCGCTGTACCTAAGTGAAGGTTACCATCTCCTGGCTACTTTGTCTCCTACGCCTACTTTTGACTTCAATCGACGTGCATATCTTTGTTTTGTCGTCTTAGTCTCTTGATTTTTTTTGTTCGCGCAGAGACGACTTTATTCTCTCATTTTTCACACTCAAACTTTTAACCTGGCTGCTCCTCTATTCACCATGAGCTGCCACCCTCAGACCCCTCAGAGCCCGTCACAGCTTTCTGCGGGACAATCAGACTCTTGCCTCAGCATGCCTGGATCCAACAACGCCATTCCAACTCCTGCTCACAGCGTCAACGGTGGAAACTCTCAACAAGAGCCGGTTATGGACGGTTCATTGCTGAAGCGTAAGAGACCTCTCGACGATGCTGGTGACCACATGGTCAAGCGTCTGCACACTGCTGCTGGCAGTCTTGGTATCGAGGCTCTTCACCAGGACGTTGGCAACAAGTACAGACTTCTCAAGGCGCCCATTGTCGCCCCAAAGTACCGGCCATGTGATGATTTCTTCACCATGTTCAACCTTGAGGGCTTGGCAAGCGACCTTGCCCGTGAGAAGCCCAACGGAGAGAAGAATATTCTAAGAAAGAGCTTCAAGAACCAGCTGAAGCGCCTGAACATTGGTGGCGGTTATGACACTAAGAAGGATCAGGTTGAAGAAAATGACTCCGAAAGCCTTCTGTCACTGGTTCGGATGCCGGATGATGTGTGGTACGCCAACGTTGTTAAGGAGAAGGACATTACGCAAGGAATTCCTCCTTATGTGTCTGCTGCTCTTACCAAGGTCCCCGCTCTTTCTCGCGGTAAAATGAGAAAGGAGGCGTGGGACTCTTACGTGCTGGGCTCATACGAGTCTGGCGCGGGCGTCCATTCCGAATCGGCACCGTGCTCTACGCCCAACACCCCAGGCGCTTCTGGCGCTGGGTCTCGTTTGAGACAGACCCTCGATGCGTCTAAGTCTCGCCGTGGTCTTAAGAAGCGCAGCTACCTTGAGACTGGCTTTGAAGATGGTCACGGTGATGATGAAACCGCGGACGGCGGTTACTCTACTGGAGAACCCGACGATCGCAATGTTCAGAAGCGACGCAAGAAAGTGAGTATATTTGATCTAGTTTTGTATTCGTCTCTAACCCGTCATAGACACTTGGAAACATGTCGAACTCTGGCAACGTGCGTCGGCAAGCTTACGGTCCCGCCACTGGCATTTAGTTGTCTGGCCTGGATATTTTCGCTCTCCAAGTGCTGTCTGGGTTTCACGGAGTCACTTGTTAGTGCACTCAACTGTGTGATGGGGCAGCCACCACTGGGTGGGCTAATGTCGCATTTGGCCGCGAAAGCCGTCTGGACATAGGTGGCTTGGCATTTACCAAGCCCACTAGCCGGACTGGCACCAAGACCAAAGCACAGCTTGCACGAAGTTTATGGGCTTTCAAAATGTTTTTCAGTGTTTCTTGACTTCTCAGACACTCGAAGAGATCCAGTGGGATATCTTCATTGTCATCGTCGCTTACCTTGTCCTTTTCAGCAGATCGATACCGCTTCCATTTTACTTATCCTTGCCATCTCATGACCAAAGCCGGGTCGTCGTTTGACATCATTGACATGGTTGTCGCGATTTTTGTTCTCTTTTTACTTTTACATCGCTCTGTGTCCTACGACTGGAATTTATCCAGTTTGCATTGCCGTGCGAATTTTGCCGAGCCGTCATCATTCTTTTTTTTTGTTTATCTCCTGATCCGTTCCGCTTCGTCACGCAAAAACAAACACAAAACGACTAAAACCACAAAAAGTCATTTGGTGATGAGCTGCTGTTGTCCTATCTGAGGCGCGATGTGAATGAAGCCGATCAATGCTTGCTTGACATTAACTTCTGGCAAATTCAATCATAAAGCAGTCACCTCGCAGCAGGCACGTTTGCCTACCATTTTTTGTGCCATGAGGTTCCCATCCTTATATGGGGGGAGTCTATTGCCAGTCGTGGGTTGCAGTTTCGCCAGTGCTCAAGTTCCGTTGGGGAGGTTTGCGTTTCCATTGCGCCTAAAGTTGAACACTTGTTACAGTTGTTGCTGTGAACGGGGTATACTCTACTTCTCGAGGCAGGCATTATACTCTGGCAGGATTGCACTCACGCACATCATTTCGTCGTCATCTTTTTCTTTTTTCGCGCTCTGTCGTTGAACACATTTTCATGTGTTATCCCACTTGGACTTTCGCGACGACTGCGTATACATGCTGCCTAGGTGTTGACGGACTCTGGGCAGAGCATGGGCTCTTCCTACTGCAGTCGGGTGCATGAAGAGAGCCGAGACTTGTCTTGCCACGTTACTTTGGACTCTGAATGGTCGACAGACTGCAGATGCTTCTAAATGACATGGACTGGTTTCACTGCGTGTTACGCATGACGGTGCTTTTGTAGCACCAGCCAAACCTGACTATAACCATCGGACAACATAGCATTCCGTAAGAGGCATCTGGCGGATATGTTGGACTTGCTGGCCTCTCGATTTGTTTCTTTGTGACTTCACCCGTCGTGGCTCTGGAGCGTCGTGCATCGTTTGGGTGCTTCTAGTCATTCTTTTCTCTCTTTTCCGCCGAGAATCGTTATCAAGCATATCTTAATTAAGAGCCGAGCCTGACATGCTGCTAGCTCTGCACCTTTTTTTCATGCCACATGCTGGCATTTTGTTGATTGAGCGGAGCTCTTTTTCTTTTTTTTTTTTTTTTTTCCTCTACCAACTTTTTGTTTTTGTCTTCTTTTTTTCTATCTTTTTCACTTGTATAGCATGGCGTTGGTGTGTTTTTTTTTCTTACCCATCTACCTTTGTTTTCTTTCTGGGTTTCATATTTCCTTTTCCTTGCAGCTTGGTCTCCCATCAAATTGATAGCACCACTATCGTCACATTATTTTTAACGGCCACCCGCGCATTTCATGATGGGAGCTTTGTTTTTTCTCCTTTTTCCCCCTCTTCTGTTGTTCTGTTTTGCTTTTTAATTTTTTTTTTACTGGTTGGGTTTTATTATTATTACATCTTTCTACGCGAACTGGTCCGCACTGAAAAGAAACAAAAATCACGTGCCTGGAAGAGTTTTGGTTTTTTTTTTCGTTTTTTTTTGTCCTTTTTTTTTTATCACACAAAATATGTATTTGACGCAGTCTGAGGTGAGATTGGGTCTTGCCTCAAGTTCTGTAGTCCTTTTTTTTTTCTTTTTTTTCTCACTTCTTGTTCTTCTCTCGCGTCTGTTTGTTTTGTCTTTTCATTTTCTTCTTTTTGATCTATGTTTTTTGTTGCTATGATGTCGCGGAGATTCAACTTGGATCTCGTTGCGGATGTATATTTTTGTCTATTGTGTTTTATTGTGAGCCTATTGCTTATGTGTGTTTCTGTTTTGTCATTATGGTTTTCTATACCCTTGACATCTCCTACAACCAAGAGCCACCGTTATGGGAGGGGAGGAGTCCTTTTTTTGCTTGCTTATTCTTTTCTTGAAAAGAAAAGGCCTTTTGCCATAGAAGAACACAGTACTATCACCACACACAATCAAAAAATCACAAAATAGTATTGCTCATGTTTCCGTGCTTCTTGTTGTTCTTTGTTGATGTTATTTCTCCATCGTTAGTTCACTGCCAAACGAATACTTGGATATGTAATATGGAAATATATATATATAAATCAGGTTTCTCTTTTCTCCTCCATGGCTGCCGAGATATCGGTGGTGTTGTTTAGTTGTCTGCGTTTTCATTTTCTTCATAAATTATTACCTCGAGGGGGTTTAATCATCAAGACAACCTTGGGTCATGGACGCCAGGAACTTTGATATTGCCTGCGTTGTATCTTGTTTTTGACATATCAACATAGCCAATATACTGAATATTATTGCTTCTGTCGTGAAAGGACGAGTTGACTCAAATATGTATAGTTGTTGGAGGACTTGTTAAACATTACCACATAGCCATGCACCCTAGAAAACAATGCTTGTAATCTAGTGCTCTTCGTTCTGAAGACGTAATATTTCCCGCTTACTCATTTCTTCCTGTACCCACCCGGCAATCCTAATCGTGACATCGCCCAACAGCGCTTCATAATGCCGGCCTGGGAAAAACAACCCGCAGTGGGCGCCGACCTCGTCGACATCGTTCATCGGGACCTTGACCCAAGTCTGGTCGTCGCGCGGCTTCGGGAGGACACAGAACTTGCGTTCCTTGCGAGGCGCTGCATCTTGCGACGACGGTGACGACAACGACAATGACGACGACGACGCAGAAGTACCCTGCAGCTCTTTCTGGTGCTGATCGCGGGCTTTGCAGGCGCGGGTGTATGTCTTCATGGCGTCTTTGTATGTCTTGTATTGTGCCTTGTGTGCTTCCTCAGCGGCTTGACGCGCCGGCTTGTCGAGTGCTGCGAGGTGGGTGGGCGAGGGTGGGAGAGGGGGTACTGGGAGATCTGGGAGCGGGGAGATGGGGTCGACGGAAGAGGTGCCGGATATAGTGCTGTAGGTGGAGGGAGTTGGGGAGAGAGCAGCTGTACCATACAGAGCGTCACTTGGCTGGCTAATATCTGATACGGAGCCATGTCCAGCGCTGAGGCTGTTGCCACGAGCATGCTCAAAACTGCGTTTTCCCATCTTTGGTGTTTTTGGCCGCCCGTAGCACGTTGTATAGTAATTCACAAACCGCACTCTCTGCGCTCCTGTCGAGCCGTTCAGCTCATCCACATCCTCCAGCGCGCGGATCTTATTGTACCGCGCATACAGTCCCGGATAATCCAACAGACATGAGCAGTACTCGAGGTGGTTCCAGATATGCGCCCGAGTGGCCTGGAACAGGCCCTCGGGCCGATGTTTGCGGGCGAAATGCGCCAAAGACTCTCGGAATGACCGGGCTTTCATGTGCGTGTCGTTGGTGTATGCTGGATTGAAGATGCTGGTGTTGGTGCGGCCGTGAAGCTGTGGTTGGCTGGAGGGAGGGTTGGTTTCGGGCTTGGCGAATGGGGTGGGCATGGCGGGCGCTTCGGAAAAGAGACTGGAGATGCCAGAGAGGATGATGCCGTGGTGCAGGCCGAGAAAAGGACTGTCTAGAGCTACAATACCAAGAATGCGGTTTTCCAGGGCGCTGGTTCTTTGCGGATCGGGTGTAGTCTAATGATATTGTTAGTGAGGAAGTACTAACAAGACTATGAACTGTCAGACTTCACAACCTTCAACGAGACCTCGGCAGCAAGAATGCCCCCCATCGAGTGGCCCACCAGAACGACATCGGTATTGTCATCTATATGCGGCCGCAGCCACTCACAAAAGACGTCTCTGCCCACCTCAATTGCCTTGTAGGTTTTGTACCGCGGGTATATTTTTGAGTGAATAAAGTGCGTTTCGCGCAAGAGCTCCTTGAGCTGGTTGTGCACATGAGCAGGAAAAGACTGGAAGGACTCGTCATTTCCGTAGAAGCCATGGATATAAATCACAAGAAGGCGCCGGCGGCTAGGATTAGAGGGATTCTCATCATCGGTAAACGACGGGGCTATAGACAGCGTGGAGGATGTGGCGGCGGCGAGGTGAGTGGAGAGATAGGGACCATTGAAAAAGGAGGAGCTCGAGGTTGGCCGACTAATGGACGGGTCTTGCGGAGAGAGAGCCATTAGGGACCGAAGACAGAGGAAGACCGGCAGTAGTGAACAGCTTTGAGGCGGACAAGTGCAAAGAGGGGCTGTAGAGAAAACAAGAAGTAACAAGAGTTGTTGGTTATAAAGAAGGGTAACAAATCTCTAAACGAACAACCCAAAGCAATTTGACGACAGGTATGTATTAGGGTTACGCGGGTAATGCCTTTTCACATTAACCCTGTGTACAATGGTAAATAGTACAATACAATACTTGGTGGCTGAGCCTCCAAGCCACATTTGTTACTCCCCTTGCTTACTTGTCATGGTAATTTCTCAACTTTTTTTTTTTTTTTTTTTTTTTTTT